>JBBPBX010034788.1:0-25818 GCA_038048925.1 Garcialebias charrua
GGTCAAGACTTACCTTATTTAGGATGGATAGAGGTCACATTTAACTTAGCTGCAGATGGGGTTCCAACAACAGAAGTTGTTGTTCCAACACTAATTATTAAAGGTAACAGTCTTGCTCAGCCTATTATTGGCTCAAATGTTATTGGACTTATAGTGAACACTGAGCTACAACAAAACAAACACACTAGTAAACAGCAGTTAATCAGAACAGTCCAATCAGCTTTTTCTGATTTTGAAATGGGTGATGCTGAAATGTTTGTGGCTAGAGTTTTTGCTGAACATCACTCCCAGGAGTATAGTGTCAAAACTACCAGAGGACACGTGCATGTCCCAAAACACACATCAGTAAAGGTAGAGTGCCGTGTTATAATACCTCCTTTGCAAGAGGAGACAACTCTGATCTTTGAACCCAGTGTCAATCCACAGTGGCCAGAAGGTTTAGAGTTCACCGACACCCTCACGAAACTGAAGAAAGGCACAAAATCATTCATAAATGTGGATGTACAAAACCCAACTGACCATGACATCGTACTCTCTGGGAGGACTATTATTGGTACAGTGCAGCCAATCCAAGCAGTTTATCCGACAACAATCTTTGAACGGCCCTGCTCCACTACCCCAGTAACAGTAACTAATGTGGAGGCCAGGAAGGAACAAACCCTTGATAACGAATGGGACCCTCCAGTTGACTTGGACCATCTTAGTCCCCCCGAAAGAGATATGGTTAGACAGATGCTAAGAGAAGAGTCTGGCTCCTTTTCCTGTTCTGATGATGATATTGGCTGTATTGAGAGCCTGCGACTGTCCATTTCATTGAAAGACACGGAACCTGTGGCTAAAACTTACATCTCTGTACCAAAACCATTATACCAAGAAACAAAGAGTTATCTACATGATCTTATCACACAAGGTTGGGTTTGTAAATCTAATTCCCCCTATGCCTCCCCAGTTGTGTGTGTTCGAAAAAAAGATGGAAGCCTACGTCTTTGTATTGATTACCGTGAGTTAAACCGTAAGACTGTACCAGACCGTCAGCCTATTCCCAGGGTACAAGACATCATGGATGGTCTAGGTGGCAACTCATGGTTCTCTCTGCTGGATCAAGGTAAAGCTTACCATCAAGGTTTTATGGCAGAACAGAGTCAGCCCCTTACTGCCTTCGTAACACCCTGGGGTTTATACGAATGGATTCGTATACCATTTGGCTTAATGAACGCACCAGCTGCCTTCCAGAGGTGCATGGAAGAATGTCTTGAGGGGCTCAGGGATGAAATTTGCATTCCATATCTTGATGACGTCCTTGTTTTCAGTAAGTCATTTGAAAACCACGTTGAACATGTCAGAACTGTGCTCAGACGAATGAAAGTGTATGGCATAAAGTTGAAGCCAGCTAAATGTGAAATGTTTCGACACGAGGTTCGCTATCTTGGGCGGGTCATTTCATCAGAGGGCAGTAAGATCGACCCTGCTGATACCATAGCTGTCAGGGCCCTGAAAGACAAGCGACCAGCCACTGTAGGAGAACTAAGAGCCATTATGGGCCTCCTGGGTTATTACCGTCAGTATATTCGAGATTTTTCTCGAATTGCAGCCCCTCTTTATGACCTCCTGAGAACTCCTGCAGATTCAAAACAAAGGGATAAACATGCTACAAGAAAGAGACAGAATGCAAGAAAAACTGGGACCCCCTCCAACCTTCCCATTGTGTGGACAGAAAAACACCAGCACTTGCTTGAGGAACTTTTAGACCATCTGGTGGAACCACCAATCCTTGCCTTTCCTGATTTTAGTAAACCCTTTGTTTTACATACAGATGCTTCCAATCTGGGCTTAGGAGCAGTTTTATATCAGGAACAAGAAGGAAAAATGCGTGTAATAGCATACGCCTCCCGCACTCTCACCGAATCTGAAAAAAACTACCATCTACATTCTGGGAAATTGGAGTTCCTAGCCCTAAAATGGTCTGTCTGCGAAAAATTTAGGGACTATCTGATTGGCTCGTCATGCACTGTCTATACGGACAATAATCCGCTCACCTATGTTTTGTCCACAGCGAAATTAAATGCAACCGGATGTCGGTGGGTTGCTGAATTGGCGGATTTTCACCTCACCATCCGATATCGACCTGGAAAAGAAAACATCGATGCTGACTGCCTCTCAAGACTGCCTGTGAATATTGACACCATGATGAAACACTGTACTGAGGAAATGTCATCTCGTTCAGTTCAAGCAGTTGTACAGTCAGTTGAAGACCCAGGTTCCCATACAGT
This sequence comes from Garcialebias charrua, assembly GCA_038048925.1. Lineage (NCBI taxonomy): Eukaryota > Metazoa > Chordata > Actinopteri > Cyprinodontiformes > Rivulidae > Garcialebias > Garcialebias charrua. The sequence goes on from JBBPBX010034788.1 coordinate 2,271, forward strand.
GTGGTCTATGGCGTTGTCTGCTCACTGTGAAGAAATCAGCAGTGCACACGATCCACCTCTCTCTTTGGAAGAGATTTGTCAAGCTCAGAGGGAAGATAAAAATATCAGCCCAGTGATTGAGTGTCGCCAGTTAAATAAGAAACCTGACAGCAAACAGATGAAATCTTTCAGTACAGAGAGTAAAAGACTACTACGTGAATGGGAAAAACTAACTTTGGATGACAACGGTATTCTGCGTCGACAGACAACCAAATGGACACAACTTGTTTTGCCTGAAAAGTACAGAGCAATCGCTATGAAGGGTCTGCATGATGACATGGGACATCAAGGAGTTGATCGGACCACTTCATTGGTGAGGGAACGTTTCTTTTGGCCCTACATGCAGAATGACATTGAGCACTATGTGGCTCGGAGCTGTACATGTCTAAAACAAAAGAAGCCGAGCCAAGAGACTAGGGCGCCATTGACTAATATTGTTACAACCCAGCCTTTTGAGTTAGTATCTCTTGATTTTCTGCATGTTGACAAGTCTGCAGGTGGATATGAATACATATTGGTTATAATTGATCATTTCTCAAGATTCGCCCAGGCTTATGCCACAACATCCAAATCAGCAAAGACTGTGGCTGATAAACTTTTTAATGATTACGCATTAAGATTTGGATTCCCTCTACGTATTCATCATGATCAAGGTGGTGAATTCGAAAACCAGCTCATGTCACAACTAAAAAGAACCTCTGGAGTGTTGGGCTCGCGGACAACACCATACCATCCTGAAGGTAATGGCCAAGTTGAACGTTTCAACCGTACACTCATACAGATGCTGAGGACACTCGAAGAAAAAGAGAAGTCCCACTGGAAAGAGTCATTGAACAGATTGATTTTTGCCTACAATTGCACAAAATGTGAAGTCACTGGCTTTTCCCCCTTTTATCTCCTTTTTGGAAGGACCCCAAGGCTGCCAGTTGACATACTTTTCCGTTTGACACCAGAAACGGGCACACCTGATCACAGAGAGTACATGCGAAGATGGCGAGAAGGGATGCAACAAGCTTATGAGATAACAAGGAACAATGCACGAAAATCAGCTGAAAGAGGGAAAAGAAACCACGATCGGAAAGTAAAGAGCTCAGAGTTGGAACCAGGAGATCGTGTCCTTGTCAGAAACTTGACCCCAAGAGGTGGGACTGGCAAGCTTCGCAGCCATTGGGAGGAGACCATCCATAAGGTTGTGCGCCGGGTAGCTAAGGATGCTCCAGTTTATGAGGTGGTACCTGAACAAGGAAAGGGGAGAGATAGTAGGGTGCTACACCGTAACCTCTTACTTCCTTGTGACCACTTACCTTTGGAGGTCCCTTTAAAAGTTGCCAGATCACAGAGAAAAGGTTCAAGACAGAACAGTGACACTGAACTTAACAGCCAACAAAAGGATGACAGTGATGAGGATTCGGAGGATGAATGGTTTTACTACACAGGCCCTGAGCCACTCCAGCATACAAGTCCCATGGATGAGATGGAGCACACAGACCAACCAGCAACCCCTGAACTTGCAGCAGCAAAGGACAAACAAGACGAGGAACAAGAAAGAGTGTTGCAACTAGAGGAGCATCAGGGACTGACAGACGTGTTAGAAAGACATGGTGTTCCTGAGCAACTGGAGAATTGTGAACAAGGCCCTCCTCTGCAGCCAATGTCACCTCCTTCATGTGAGAGCCACAATGGCAACGAGCAAGTACAAGACAGGCCTACAAGAGAACGGCGACCACCAAAGCGATTCACCTATGATGAACTTGGTTATCCAGCTTGTTACAGTCTGGGACTTCCAGCCGGGTCCAAACATGGACTTGACCCTGTGCACTATTATAGACTCCCTCAACTAAGATCCGTGTATTCAGGTCCAGTCCAGATGCCCACTTACCATCCTGTGTTCTTGTACGGATAATCACAGAACTTCAATTGGTTTGCAACACACATGCACACTTATGGACTGTTTTCCAAACGTAATGTACCCACATAACTCCATGACTGTTAAACGATAGTGTGCCATCCCACCCTATGTGAACTGTGGAAGCAGCTGAGGTTCAGCATTGACATTCTTAAGGATTTAGGGTAGGCGCAGTACCTGTGTACGACCTACATTTGGATTTTATGCACTTTTGTTTGTCACCTTGCTGCTTCAAATATTGAATGTCGAGGACGACATTTTTTTTGTTGAAGGGGAGTGTGTAGTGGTTATAAAATTGTTTTAGAAAAATGACAGTAAGCAAAATAATATGGTTTTGTATTTGTCTAAAAAAAAATCAAAAAGAAACCCTACCACAATTTATTTCTCTACCTGAAGAAAACTCATGGAAATAGGATGCACTGTGATTGTCGATCTAGGTATCTGTGATCGATTAGTTTGGTCTTGCGAGTTAAAAAAACCACAGACTGATGCAGTGAAAAACGGGAGACGTGTTGCTTCTGCTCGGCCATTACAACACTGGAGGCGACAGAAGTCACATCGTGTCTGTGTCTGTTCTTCCTTATTCCCCTTTACAGGGGCGTAACAGTAGGCGAGTCATGTTTGGTGCGCATACACATGTCACCAGCTTCTCGTGATTCTCTACGAGCAGAGACTGGGACTAGAAAGTTAGGTTCCCGTACCCCGTGGGCGGACGAACCTGTAAAATTATCAGTTTGTCCTGGTTCATCAGGTCCGGCACTGGTTTCCATAGGAAGAGGTCGAAGTAGCACTCGGACGGTACTGCGAAGCCTCACAGTCCCCAGCGGGTCTCTTTCGTGGGAGACCACCCGTGTTTTCTGTTGGTGGGGCAAATTTTTTCCTTGGCAAACCCCTCGCGGAGGGCATCCCCTTGTTTGTGTCTTTGTTCCAACCTTGTCTGGACACGTTCCAGGGCTCTTCCGAAGAGTCCCGTCGACTCGGTCGGGTGCTGTAGGAAGGTGGACCTCTGGTTTACCGGGAGGTCCGACAGCATTAGCCAAAGATGGCACTGGGCGACAACTATTTCTGCCATTGCTTTGCCCTGGGAAATAGCTACTGTCCCCATCATGCTGAGCACGAGGTCAGAGGCACGGTGGGCCTCCTCTATGGCCTCGGTTGTGGCTTGCTCGTCCTTTGTTACCTGGATATCCTGTAGTTTTTCCGCCAGGTAGGCCTGTACCATGCTCGATGTATTCATTGCGCGAGCCACGAAGCCTTGGGCCTTGTAGCACCTCTCGAGTTGTTTCTCCGAAGCGCGATAGGCTTTGCTGGGCAGCGTTGGTTTCATCCCCGTGGCTGTGGGAGCCAGGTGAGCCGCCAGAGACTCCTCTATTGGAGGTGCGCTGGCAAGGCCCAGAGCCTACATTCCCGCGACATCCAAGAGTCGGGACAATGGTAGCATGATGGGAGCCCTGGGTTCCGCCCAGGAGCGTTTGAGTTCTGTTAGAAAGTCCGGAAAAATTGGCATTTTCTGTGACGTTGTCGGTTTCTTCGCGTATAAATAGTTTCCCGCCAGCCTCATAGCCTGTTGGCGAGGCGTGGGGTCCGGCCACGTGACCTGCAGGGCATCAGCGGCCCTATGGCACAGGTCAAACAGGGCAGGCACTGACAAGTTCGGTTCCGGAAGGTTTTGCGCCAGGTTCTGGGAGGAGTGAACAGTTTCTCCCTTGTCACCGTATTCGGCGTCTATGTCGGACACTTCTGGCGTCGAGTCTTCGACGGCAAGAGAGGAGTCCGACGCGTTGTCCTCCCCGACCACTGCACTCCAGGTCTACGTTTTCAGGCTCCGGTTCTGGAGCAGGCAGGTTAGTGCAACGTGCGACCTTCATCGCTGCGGTCCTTGCCATAGATTTGGCCAACGTGTCCGCGCGGCGTTTCCTCACTGTGGCCGTCATTCGACGGCAGTGGGGGCAGGAGTCGGGGGATTCCAGCGCTTTCCTCGCATGCAGGATCCCTAGGCAGACAGGATAGGCCTCGTGGGTGTCCACCGCCGAAAGGGAGTAGCCGCAGCCGCTGGGGCATGGGCGCGAGCGAGGACTCGTCGTCCTGGTTTTCTTCTTCTTTGTCCTCAGCTTTCCCTTCTCGGGAGCCATGTCCGGAGACGAGAAGAGTAGAAGTTGGTCCTAGTTTCCTTTTGTTCGAAGCCGTCTTCTCCGTCGTCTTGCTTTCGCTAGTAGACTGCTAGTTGGATTAGCAGAAGGTTGTGACGCAGTTAGCGTCGTCGAGCGAAGCTGCGGAAGAGAAGAAAAACTTCGGGTAAGTAGAAAAATGCTGGACTAGCTTTCGCCAGCCCAGCAGTACGCAGGAAAATTTTCTCTGTACGCTCAGTGTAGGGAGCAAGCTCACCTCAATCAAGCGACGCGACAACAGAGAGGTCCCGCGATGTTCAGGTGTTTCAGCGAGGTGAAGGGCAAAAAGAGAAAGATGGAGGGGCGTCAGTCGCTTAAGTACCTGAAAGGCGGTACCTCTGACGCGGGGTGACGCCCCCTGCCGTAAAAGGCGTGATTGTATTCCTTCAGGTAATCGCACGGGGGCGCAATTCCCATAGCAAGTATGTTGCACCAAGAGACCGAACTGAAAGGGAACTAGAAAATATTAAATGTTGATTTAATTCCCTGCCATTTTTCTCTGTTTGTTGGCCAAGTATTTTAATGCAAACTGTTCATGTTTTTAGTTTTATACTTTCCTTGGCTTCCACATTTAATCATAAGTTTTTTATTTATATTATTGTACTTATATGAACCTTAGTTAACACTTTTACTCATATGAAACTTAGTTAACACTACAGGTAATAAAGAATTATGTTAATCTCCAGTGCCCAAGTTATTTTAATTCAGAAAGCAAGAAACAAAGAAATTAATCCAAAAGAATGCAACAAGGAGCTATGTTCCCCAACTCATTTCAGTATTTTTGGTTAGTTGTGCTGACATTTGATAAAACTGTATTTTTTCATGTTTATTTGTGAAAACATCAAGATAACCATGTTGAATATGTTGAGTACAGTACGGATCGGGAGTAACACATCTAGTGAAGGGAACATGAGGGAGACCCTATATTGTGTCTTTAAACACATATAGTGCTACCCAGATGTAAAGGATTTTAACAGGGGTCAGTATTAAGCTGACCTCTTTATCCTTAATTAATTTACTTATTCAGATTGAATAGTAATTTCACGGATTCTTTTCTTTTTCAGTTTACCCAATATTTCTGTGATCTTTATGATGGATAAATAAATAAAGCCATTAAGTGACAGAGACGTTAACTTAGCTTGATATGTCAAAGACACTATCATTTATTTAAAATAAATCAACTAAATTAACACCATTACACTTGATTGACATGATTTCACTTTCTTGTAATTTAAAACGTCAGCACAGTTAAATTACAACACAACAGACATAAATACTGGATGTTAAACATATTTAGTCTGAGGGCTCTTTAGCTTAAATAGTTTCCAGCTTAGAATTGAGGGAGAGGAGATAGGAGGAAAGATTTAAGAAGAATTGGGAGGTTAAGAGAGGAAGTTTATCTTGCATTTATGAAACCAGATGACACTCTTCCATACGCGTCCAGCTAAGATATCATCACACCTCCAGTAAGCAAACAGCTGCTCCTTTACCTTAAGACGTCCGCCTTGGTTCTGGTAAAGAGCTGTGATCAGCCTTGGACTGACGAGTCGTCAGTCCCACAAGTCCAAGCTGGACTCCACACGTGTTTACCTTGTCGGTGTCGGCATGGGCGTAACAGCCGCGGGGTACGCGTGGGACATGTCCCCCGCACTTTCCATATCTGTGCCCTCTGTCCCCCGCACTTTTTTGAACCATTACAACTGTCTAATCTACTAATAAGATGCGGTAACTCGTTTTTCCGAACTGTCTTTAAACGCACCATGAACGGCACACGCTTATTGGCCCGCCCTCCGAGCAGAAGCGGAACCAATGCTCATGGCACATACCGATACCAGCCTTGTTTACGTATCGATCCAACCCATGATGCACGTTGGCTTCAAACTATGGGATGGATTTCCTGAACGGAGGCGTGTCTCATGAACCCAGAGTAACAAGACCCGCCTCACATTCAGGAAATCCAGTTCATAGTTTGCAGGCAGCTACAAGCGTGAGGGGCTGACTGAGTACTCTGTTGGGTTTGTTTTGGCATCGTTTTGAAAGAGCGGGTCGTTTGTTTATGGATTGTTTACATGGAGCTGGTCACGTTATGGATTGTTTACATGGAGCTGGTCACGTTATGGATTGTTTACATGGATCTGGACGCTTGTTTCTGTCGCAAGATCGGACAACACTGGTGAGTGTAGCATCTTAGCTAGCAGCTAGCCGACTTTTCATCGTAACATGTGCGTTGTGTGGAAATATTTTACCCTCAACACCGCAAGACAACAACGTTCAATGTTTGCAGAGCTATATGAACACATCTGCGTCACATTAAACCGTGGTCAAGTTAGTTTTACGCCGGCCGGACATTCAAAAATAAAACATTGAATGAAAAGAGTGCAGAAAGAAGAAAAAAAATCTTATATCAGAGTCAGAGAGTCAGAGAGAGTCAGAGAGTCTTTATTGTCATTTGCACCGCATGTGGTACATGAGATGAAAACGAGATTATGTACACGAGGTCCCAGTTACATCCAACAACAAATGAAAGAGAAAAACAGTAATAACATCTAGAACTAACTAAGAAAAGCATCAACTAGTAATACACTAAGCCTAATATAGTGGGAATAAACAGCAGCACGAACATGAGTTTGTATGAGCAGATGGTCACAGATGAACACAGCAACAAGAAAACAGATCAGCATCAGTATGATGTGATATTTTGCAGTGTTTATTTTTTATTTTATTTTTATTTATTCATGAGTCTAACAGCCTCAGGGTAGAAGCTGTTCCTCAGTCTAGTGGTTCTACACTTGATGCTCCTCAACCTCCGTCCTGAGGGGAGTGGGGCAAAGAGTGAGTGTGCTGGATGAGTGAGGTCTTTCATGATGCAGGTGGCTCTTTTCCTGCATCTGGAGGTGTAAATGTCTGTGATGGTGGGGAGACTGACTCCAACAGACTTCTGTGCAGCCTTCACCACTCTCTGCAGAGCTTTCCTCTCTTCAACTGTGCAGCCTCCATGCCACACGTTGATGCTGGAGCACAGGATGCTCTCCACTGCACACCTGTAGAAGGAGGTGAGGACTGGGCTGCTCAGACCAGCTCGTCTCAGCCGTCTGAGGAAGTAGAGTCTCTGATGACCTTTCTTGATCAGGCTGGTGGTGTTGTTGCTCCAGCTGAGGTTATCATTCATGTGTACACCCAAGTATTTGTAGCTGGAGACCACTTCCACTGCAGACCCACCTATTTTCAGTGGGGCATGGGTGTGTTTGTTCCTTCTGAAGTCCACAATCATCTCCTTTGTCTTCTTCACATTCATGTGAAGATTGTTCTCTTTGCACCAGCTCTCCAGGTGTTCCACCTCCTGTCTGTAGCTGGACTCATCATTGTTTGTGATGCATCCCACCACCGCTGTATCATCTGCAAACTTAACAATATGACAGCCTGGAAGTGTGGCTGTACAATCATATGTGAGCAGAGTGAACAGAAGGGGGCTCAGCACACATCCCTGAGGAGAGCCAGTGCTGAGGGTTATGGTGGAGGAGGAGAAGTTGTGGATCTTCACGGACTGTGGTCTGTCTGTTAAGAAGTCTAGTACCCAGTTACAAATATATATATCATTATATCACCCCATTATTTAAAAGAATATATAAAATAACTTTAAATAACTTTAAACAATCACTTAACTCCATATCTGTAAAATTAACTGAATTATAACCATTTTTGAGTTTGGCTTATTTCAATTGCCTGCTGCAGCCATCTTCAATTCAAATATATCCAAAAGTTAATCAGCAGTAAAGAAACATCCGTTTATTATTTCTTGAAAGATTTTTCAAAATCTGTCCAGAGGGTCATGAGATATTTTGCTAACAGACCAACACCATGGATGTACTTTAAAAGTCAACCAGTCGTAGAGAGCCATTCAGTGATTATTTCTTGAAAGTTTAATCAAAATCTGTTCAGTTGTTCATAAGATATTTTGCTAACAGACAGATGCAGAATACAAACATAATTTGATGATTTCTGGCAAACCGATCAACAAATGAGTCACTCATTTGTTGATCGGTTTGCCAGAAATCATGATGCCAGAAATCATGAAATTCTACGATTTTGTATTCATCAAAATCGCAGAATACAGTTGCTGTGATAGTAGGGCAGCCAATGTTGTTACCTGTATATAATTTTGGACTGAGAAACTGAACCAAGACTTCATAAGTAAGATTTCGAATCTGTCTTTGTTGAAGTTCATCTCGGAGAAAAAGACAGATTCGAAATCTTACTTGACTCTTATTTTTTTAAAGCAGTGATTAACCATTGTAACCAAAGAAAATAGTTTAAAAAATCAAATGAGAAAAATATAAATCATTTTACACAGTATTTGTATTGACTGAATAAAATATATTAATAAGCAAATAAAATGATAATGAAAATAACTGTTAGGTTGCTAAGAAAATGATTTATTACAGGGAGAAACGATGCAGGTTTCAGATCAGGATTTATTTACAGATACTTCAGAATTACTCTTATTCCCACTCCAAAAATATTTTTCATATGTATTAGCACAGAGAGAAGAGCATGTGTCAGGGCAAAGACCAGACTGCAGCACATTGACTGCAGATGATATCTAAATGATGATTAGTTCATACATGCCAATATATTGTTATGCTAGTTAACAAGAATATTAAGGTTGTTTTTACATTTCTTGCTAGTTAGTTAATGCCAGGAATAAGCCTTTTCCAGGTTTAATGTCTGTGCAAAATTTGTACTCACTTGCTTTCCACATACTAAAATTAATCTTTATTGCTACTATAGAATGAGCAATGTCAGGGAGGAGACAAACCAGAGGCCAGCAGCAGGGATGATGATGATGCAGGGTCTTCCCAGGTAAGGACAGGTTATAACATGCTGAGAAAAATGTATTTATTACAGGGAGAAACAATGCAGATTTCAGATCAGGTTTTTTTTTTTTTTTACATATATTTCAGAATTACTCTCATTCACACTCCAAATAATTTTTGTTTGTATTATAGATAGCACAGAGAGAAGAGCCTGTGTCAGGGCAGAGACCAGACTACAGTACTGATAGTCAGGGACAGCCTGCAGACAGTGACAGAGAAGGGGATGGAGCTTCTTTTACCACACTAAAGCCACATCATCCAGATCCCAAGACCATTGTGTGTCAAAAGTTGATGTTTGAGGGTAATTGTGTCAAGTCAACCAGAGTTTGGCAGCTAATTCTTTAGATTTTGTTAGTATATAATTTAAATAACTAGAGTGTATCCCCTGGTGCTGTACAGTGGCTGTTATTTGTTTTTAGCCACCAAGGACAAATCTGATTAAGAGAGGATGAGAATTTGAAAAATGTGTCCCCCTCACTTCTGAGATGGTGATTACGCCCTTGGGTGTCGGTGATACTTGCTTTCGTCGGCAGAAGCCGTGGCAGTCGTGGTTTTTTGGCTCAAGATAAACTTATTCCAGGAAGGAATAACAAAGTTTTGAGCTTACGCTCATTCGAAGTGGACTCATAACAGCAGGTTATCAGTCCTTAGCTGAAGACGAAGGTCGTTAGCTCTTGACCAAACGTACCCCAGCTCTTTGGGAAAGTTCACATCTCTTTGAAGTTCCCAGTAGACTCATCCGTTCCAGCAACAGCTTAGAACTTAAAGAAGGATCAAAGAGAGGAGTGAGGCTTGTCTCTTTTTCATTGGTCCGTGGACCAGTCGAGCAGTTCACTTGCCGTTATCACGACCCAAGGTTACAGCCCGAGCAGAGGGAAATTGTTTAGGAAAAAGACAGAGAAGCTGGAGTCGTTCTCATAAAACAACAGATTAACTGTCTTCTGCCTTTCTAAACAAAGCGGCCGGGTCTCTGTGACCCGAGACTTCAACTTTAACACAGCAGTGAACACAGTTTAACTCTTACAGAATAACACAGCTTAAAAGCACACATCATGAAAATGACAAAATGTTATTCTTTTGATTACATTAGAATAAAATTAAAGAAGCCAATAGTCTCTTTTGGTGACTATGTTCTCAGATTTCAACTAATGGAATAATTTGTAGTAAATGTCTTGCTTTACTGAGAGGTCAGTAAAGGTCATCTCTGGAACAGTTCAAAAATACGCAGGTGTATCAAAGTGGACACGGTCATGCCCATTACACTAGCACCATCACATTGAACACAGGGGCCCCACAAGGATGTGTGCTGAGCCCCCTTCTATTCACCCTGCTAACACACGACTGCACACCATCGTACAGCTCCAACCACTTCATCAAGTTTGCGGACGACACAACAGTGGTAGGTCTCATCAGCAACAACGATGAGACGGACTACAGGAACGAGGTGAGCCGCTTGGCCTTGTGGTGCGGACACAACAATCTCACTCTCAACGTGGAGAAGACAAAGGAGATTGTCGTGGACTTCAGGAAGAGGGATGCACAACATGCCCCTCTGACCATCAACAGCACCGCAGTGGAGAGAGTGGACAGCACCAAGTTCCTGGGAGTGCACGTCTCGAAGGACCTGTCCTGGAGCAGGAACACTGCAGCACTGGCCAAGAAGGCTCACCAGCGCCTCTACTTTCTCCGCAAGCTGAAAAGGGCTGGAGCTTCAACCCCCATCATGTGCACCTTCTACAGGGGTGCCATAGAAAGTGTCCTGACCAGCTGCATCACGGTGTGGTTTGGTGCATGTACTGCATCATGCCGCAAGAGCCTCCAGCGCATCGTGAGAGCAGCTGAGAAGATCGTCGGCACCTCCTTGCCCTCACTGCAGGACTTACACAGCAAACGCCTCACTCGGAAAGCCCTCTGCATGGCAGGTGATCCCACACACCCACTACACAGCTGCTTTAGACTGCTGCCATCAGGGAGGAGACTGAGGAGTCTCCAGGCTCGTACCAGCAGACTGAGAGACAGCTCTGTTCATCAGGCAGTCAGAATGCTAAACACTCTGCCTGCTCTGCCTCCCCTCCCATTTGAACTGCCTTAACACAAAAAACTTTCTCACACATTACCACTCAACACAAAGTTTTTAACACTGGACCCTGTGTCATCAAACGGGTTATTCACTAAACTCTCGGTCATGTGCTCATTCAGTTTGCACTACTTCTCATATTTGCACTAATGTTTGTATTACATTACTGCCTATAGTCTTACTACTGTTTACATTCACTGTTTACATTACATTTAGGGTTATTCACTAAACTCTCGGTCATGTGCTCATTCAGTTTGCACTACTTCTCATATTTGCACTAATGTTTGTATTACATTACTGCCTATAGTCATACTACTGTTTACATTCACTGTTTACATTTATTAATACGGTTTACATTTATTACTACTGTTTACATTTATTACTACTGTTTACATTTACACTACTTTTATATCTACACTACTGCTGATACATATACAGTATTCTCTGACTAGCCTTATCTAAGGATGCCAAATGTGCCTTATGTCATATGCCACTTTGCCTCTATACCAACATCAACTACCTCATACATATACTGTGTACATTAACTCATATGCTGCTGTGCCACTCTTTGCAAATGTCAATGCTAGAACCTTCAGTTTATTTTATAGATATACTTTTTATACTTTTTATACTACTATGAAAAACTCAGGACAGTATTACACTTTTATTATTTCATTTTATGCTTATGTTCATTGGGTGTTTGGTGTTTTAGGGGTGTTTGGTGTTTCAGTGTTGGTGTAAATTTTCATACTTTTATACTACTATGAAAAAACTCAGGACAGTGTTACACTTTTACTATTTTATGCTTATGTTTATTAAATGTTTTAGTGTTTAGTGTTTAGATGGTTACTGTTGCACCGAGGGACTGAGAGAAACGCAATTTCCATCCTGTGTATGTCCTGTACCAAAGGTGGGCATGAACGCTAGGGACCGCTAAAGCACTAATCCGCTTACAGTGGACCTAAACTTTTTGTCAGCGTTTTTGTGGTTTGACTAACTTTTATAATTCATAAGCGGATTTGTGCTATTTTTATTTAAAATGCAGTACCGCTAATAACTAATTATCTATCAGTAAAAACGAATAAACTTATTACAGGCTTGTTTTGCCTTTTTCTCCTCCCTCACCGTAAAGAGCAGAGAGGAGGGAGGGTTGGAGGGGGAGCAGAGGGGAGAACAGACACGGATCTACCATGTAGCAAATGATGCCGTTGCTTGGGGTCCCAAATCTGCAGGGGTCCGGCCCCGCCGCGCCCCGGCCAGTAACCTGCATCACTAACATTGCTAATGCTTGTTAATGTACATTTAACATAAAAATAATTATAGTTACGATGAAAACGATCTTAAAAACACAATACAAAAACCGGTCGATTTCTGTATTCCCCTACTAAAAATGGACTATTCCATCTTGACATTTTCCGGGTCAGAGGTGAACTCAGGGGCTAATTCTGTGGCTAGCTGGTTGTGCTGGGTACAGTACTTGGATAAATCCACAGAGAACCCCGCTGTTTCAAGCCAAATTAACGCGGCCGGAGGATTTTATTGTGTGTTTTGTGTCGACCATTCGACGGTGAGTCGTTAGTTTTATGTATTTTAGTTACTTTTCATTAAATCTGTTGACATCTTCCGGGTCAGAGGTGAACTGGACGCTAACTCTGTGTCCAGCTGGTTGTGCTGGGTTACTAATGGATAAATCCGCAGAGAACCCCGCTGTTTCAAGCCAAATTAACGCGGCCGGAGGATTTTATTGTGTGTTTTGTGTCGACCATTCGACGGTGAGTCGTTAGTTTTATGTATTTGGGTTACTTTTATGTATAAATGCGGTGGCGAAACGCCCGTGTATTTCAGATTTAAAAGTGGTCTTAGGGATTAAAAGATCATTCTTTTTTGTTAATTTCGTGGCCGAATAGAATATATGTACGTAAAGTATTAAATAAATCCTTTGATTTTTGTAATTTCATCCTTTTAGGATCATTTTTGTTACTTTTCAGTTGGCAGTGTAGTGCAAATATTGATAACGCTGCCGGCTATATATAAATATATATATATATATATATATATAAATATATATATATATATATATATAATATATATATATATATAAATATATATATATATATATATATATATATATATATATATATATATATAATATATATATATATATATATATATATATAATATATATATATATAAATATAAATATAAATATAAATATATAAATATAAATATATAAATATATAAATAGCAGATTAGATTAGCTTCCCCTAATTTTCATAAGACATTTGTGCTTTTGAAATTGTGGACCTAAACAAATTAATAAGCATTTTAGAAATTGTGGAACTAATTTTTTTATTAGCATTGCCCACCACTGTCCTGTACATATTGCAGTTCTGACAATAAAGTTGACTTTGACTTTGACTTTGACTTATATATACAGTATTCCTTCTTTACTGTAATTTGCCACATTATCTCTTGATGGCCACCCACATGAAGTGCAAGATTTATACTCACTATGATTTAATTAGATCAAAGACATGTTTTTCCAAGCTAAAAAAAAAAAATAAAGTTCTTAGAAATAGAATGTGTTTACAGTAGGCCTACTTCTTACAGCAAATAATTATTTGGGACTGTCACATAGGAGGTCACACAAACACCTATGTAGTTTAAATCAATATGACTTGAAAAAACAAAGCAGGCAATGCTGAACAACGACACAAATGATCAGTTTCACATATGAGCAAAATGTTCCAAATTATTAATGATGCAAACAACTTGTTCAGCAATAACTGCACTCAGGTCTGTGATCTGCAGAGGGTGCCAAATCCTTTCCTAAATGGAGACGACCAATCAGACACAATGTTGGGATGAAACCTTTAAAATGTGCTCATCAGTCTTCAGTCTAATACTGTGCCCATAAGTGTTAAAACGATATGGCCAGCAGTATGAAGAAAATGTGCACTAACGACCATTGAATTACCTTTTTATAAACAAATTGTCATCAAGCAGAAAACTTTGGCATGGGCTTTAAAACTCAGCAGAATGCAGCCACATTAAATTGGTATTAGGAGTTTTGGTGCCTGTCTGTTCTTTAAGTGCCACCAGATTGTTCCCTGGTAGTCGCTGTGAGTCTGAAGATAAGCATGTGATGAACATCAGTTCAATCTAGCCTCCAGTTTGAAAAAGTCCCAACATTTATCAAGTATAAATACCAGAGTACTGGGACTGGACTGGACACGCTCCTCACACATGCGGAGTTCATACGACTTAGGTCACGTCTACATCCTGTTTAACTCCTTCCTCTATGACATTTTTCAATTTATTACATTTAAAACTCACCGATTTCTTAAAATGCAATGTTATCCATTTTCTTTGATATGCACTATTAAACATCACAGTTTCATAAAATAAGTGCCAACTTGTGTCAGTGTTACGTATAGTTCCATAAGATTTATTGATTTATGTACAAACTCTACTGAACAAAATATTAACCTTCATTTTTGCTCTTGCTCTCATTTTTCATGAGCTGAACTCAAAGTTCTAAGACTTTTTGTACGTACACATTATATAAGTATATTATATATAAATATAGGTGCTATACAACAAAATTGGTTCTCTGCATTTAACCCATCGCATGGGATACACCCGGGTGGAGCAGTCAGCAGCTATTGGGTGCCCAGGGAGCAAATGGGGATTGGGTGTCTTGCTCAGAGATACCACGACATGTGGGAATGGCTGGGAGCGATGAGACTTTCTGGTCCCAGGCCGGCTGCCCTACCTCTACCCCATCTCAGCCCTCCATTAGGCCTTTTTCTCTCAAATGTTCAGAAATGTGTGTAAATCTGTGTTAATGAGCACTTCACCTTTGCGAGATAATCCATCCACCTCATACATGTATCATATCAAGATGCTGATTAGACAGCCTGCTTATTGCACAGGCGTGTTTTAGGATGACCACATTAAAAGGCCACTCTAACACGGGCAGTTTTATCACACAGCACAATGCCACAGAAGTTGTAAGTTTTGAGGGAGTGCACAATTTGCATGCTGACTGCATGAACGCCCACTAGAGATGTTGCTTGTGAACTGAATGTTCATTTCTTTACCATAAGCCATCTCCAAAGGTGTTTCACAGAATTTGGTAGGACATCTAATCAACCTCACAACTGCAGACCACGTGCGGCCACACCAGCCCAGGACCGCCACATCCAGCATCTTCAACCCCAAGACTGTTTCAGACCATCCACCTGGACAGCTGCAGCAAAAATCGGTGTGCATAACCAAAGTGTTTCTGCAGAAACTGTCTCATATGCACGTTCGTTGACCTCATAGGGGTCTCCACCTGATTTCAGTTAATCATCTTAATCAACTTGATTGGGCAAATGACATCCGATGGAGGTGTTCTCTTCACGGATGAATCCCAGTTTTCACTGTGCAGGGTAGATGGCAGACTGTGTGTATGGCGTTGTGTGGGTGAGCGGTTTGCTGATGTCATTGTTGTGAATGGAGTTTCCCATGTTGGGGGTGGGGTTATGGTATAGACAGGCATATGTTATGGGCAATGAACACAAGGTGAGTTCATTGTTTGTTACACGCAGTCTGCGGTTGTGAGGCCGGTTGGATGTACTGCCAAATTCTCTGAACATGGACATTCCTGCAGTCATCATGCCAATTGCACGCTCTCAAAACTTGTGACATCGGTGGCATTGGGCTGTGAGATAAAACTGCACATTATAGAGTGGCCTTTTATTGTGGTCAGCCTAAAACATACATGTGCAATAATCATTCTCTCTAATCAGATATTCCACACCTGTGAGATGGGTGGATTATCTAGCACAGGAGACATGCTCATTAACAGATGAACACAAATTTGTGAACAATATTTGACAGATGATTTTTTTTTATTGTGTACATGGAAAAAGTCTTAGATCTGTTAGTTCAGCTCGTGAAAAACGGAGCAAAAACAAAAGTACCGTTGTTTCAGTTTGTCATGTGTGAAACAAAGTATATTACTACAGAGTTTGGTCTTCTGCAAACCCAGGACATGTCTCCATAACTGAGATTATTTTTCCAGATGAATCTCCATGAGAAAGTTGTAAATTTATATTGTTTCCTTATGGTGAGCTGAACAACAGCTAATGCCTGGTAAGTGAAACAAGCCGGTAACACACCTCTGGTTCACATATGAACAACATATGTCCTCCTTGTCACTTTTGTAAGACACCTCATTTTTCTTTTACAATCTATAGTAAGAAGACCAACGCATTTTATTTTCAGGACATATAAATAAATGTGAGTTTTTAAAACGGCAGTAAAAATGATGTCAGCTTCAGAAGAAAATACCCTGGAGATAAAGAAGGCTTTCACCGCTCTTCATGAGCAGTCACCACGCAGCACAAGGACCATTTGGGATCTATTTTAACTTTTAAAAGACATTTATTCCCCCTCAGTAGGCAGATTGGAATGTTCCAGATCTTGAGTGCAATGTGACAACACAATAAGACATGGAGATGGGCTACGATAACACAGACAGCATTACAGTTGTATCCAGGTGGATTTTTGCTTATTCTCAGCCCTTCTTTGAACTTTTCTCTTATTTGTTGTGTAAATTGTAGCTAACAATGCTGTTAAATGGATATAATGTTGATAATTTACCTTCGGAAAATTGTAAATGTGATTCATTAGACTGTAAACATGGAAACTGTTTACGAGCTTCTTTTTGGTTCTCTTCCATGTTACTCCTATTAGCTTTAATACAAAGCCCTACAAAGTACCCATCACTGTTATTGTTTTACAACCTGGACTGAAGAGGGCTGTGTGCATTTGTTTTCATCCTCTCCTACTTTCAGAAGTCACATCATTTGTAAAGTTAGACCCACCTGTGAGCAATTTAAGTGTCTAATGATCTAAAGCTGTCAAATGATGCATGCATGCTGTATTAGCATCCCTAGTGCAACACAATGAAGTTATATGGCCTACTAACATAAATAAACATGAAGACCATGGAGCTCTACACAGGTCAGAGAAAAAGTCATGGAGATGTATGAATCTGGACTGGCTTATAAAAACCAGAACCCTGAACACCACACAGAGTTGTGTTAAATTTATTATTAGAAAATGTAAAGATGATATCACCACCGCAAAGCTGACAAGAAAGGGGCTGTCCACCAAAACCTGTGAGCTGAACAAGGAGGGCTTTAATCAAAGAAACATCCAGGAGGCCAAAGAGAACCCTGATGAACCTGGGCAGTTTGTGCACAGATGGGAGGATCTGACCATGGACCACTAAAAGTTGTAAAGATCTGGGTTTCATGGAAGAGTGGCAGTGGCTGTGAGGAGATTATGGGAATGTGCTGTGGTCAGATGAGAATAAACACAACTCGACTTTTAGGCCGTCAAGAACAACACCATGTCCTCTCATCATACTGAGAACACCAGTTCAAATGGTGGTGGCAGCATCATGCTGCAGGGATGTTGTTCACCAGCAGGGACTAGGAAACCGGTCAGAGTTAAATGAAAGACAAATGGAGCAAAATACAGGGAATTCTTGGGAGGAACTTGCTGGGGTCTTAGTCCCAATCCTAATCTTATTAAAGACTGGGATGGAGGTTCACCTTCCAGATGGAAAATGATCCAGTTCAATGTCCTGGAATGGCTGAGACAAATCCGAGACCTCAGTCCAATTGAGAATATCTGGTTTGATTTAAAGAGGACACAAGCAGCACCCATCCATCCTGAAAGAGCTAAAGCAGTTTAGGATGGACCCCACGGTAAGATGGACCGAGATCATGGAGACGGACCAGAAGAAACATTATCCAGGGACTGCTGCAAAGGTGGTGGCACAAACTATTGAGTTTTGGGGCTGAAAACACATTACACATCAATTTTTAGTTTTATATTGTTCTATAATTATTCAAAACAGTTTTTTTTTACCCTCACCTACCTTACTACCCTCACCTATGGTCACAAACTCTGGGTAGTGACAGAGAGAATGAGATCAAGGATACAGGTAGTTGAAAGGAGTTTCTTCCACAGGGTAGCTGGACTCTCCCTCAGAAATAAGGAGAGAAGTTCAGTCATCAGGAGAGACTCGGAGTAGAACCACTGCTCCTCCACATAGAGATGAACCAGTTGAGGTGTTTTGGGCATGTCTGACTGGGAGGAGACCCAGAGAAAGACTTAGCACACATTGGAGAGACCATGTTTCTCAGTTGGCCTGGAACGCCTTGGTATCTTCCCAGAAGAGCTGGAAGAGGTGACTAGGGAAGGAGATGTCTGGGCCTCCATGCTCAAGCTGCTGCCCTTGTGACCTGACTTCAGAACAAGCGGAAGATAATGGATGGATGGATGGAAGTTTTTTTTCCCCTTTATCTTTATTATTCTGAAGCGTTATTGCTTTTAATAAAATTATAATCCAATTAATTTCCAGTTTGCAACAAAATATATATAGATACAGTATAGGGATTACTTGTGCAAGGTCCTGTAATGTTTGCTTAGTACCTTAAAAATGTATTTAAACTGGTTTGCCACTCCTTTCTTTTCTCTAACCCTTTTATTTTCTTAAACTCCCAGTCTTCATTTTACTTTCTGTGAAGATCAAAGCATCCCATCACTTTCAGTTAATATTCAGTTATATTGCAATTCTTGCTTTGCACATTAATTTTTGTTTGTGTCTTTGAGCCAGACTAAATCAACACAACAATAAAACAAATTGTCAGTGACGCATTACATTTTCCTTTATATATTTCTGTCTTTATTAAAGTGAGACCTGTCCAATATTTGATTTACCGTCATCTTGAATCGCATGTTTATTGAATGTTGTCTCCAAGTTCAAAAAAAGATTGATAACCACATCCGCTTAATGGCACAGCTTTATGTTTGGTATTTCATGTGGAGAGACATTAGCAGGAGCTAGTATTCCTGTAAAACAGCTCCAACCTTTATACCAGAATAAATACCAGAATAACAATACATATATTTTTTTATTGTTTGTTTGTTTACACTCTTAAAACTCAGTGTGGGTGGTTTTATAGTCACCAGTCATGGATGAGACTTTTTAGGTTCAAAGGCTGCTGTGTAGTCTCAATGTCTGTTGAAGTTATTGTGTATATTACATATTTATAGCTGTTAGACAAACTCATTATAAAACAAACAGTAAATCATGCAAGCAAAGTGAGCACTTTGATTACAATTAACTGAAGGTTTAATAAATTTAAGCATGCTGACAACAATGCAGAACTATGCTGACACCACGTCTGTAGTTGTTTCCATTCATGAAGAAACAAACACAATATAGAATGATGGCTGAATGAACCATAACACACCAGATGTATGCAATATGGACAAAGAGGAGAAAGGAAATAAAGACCACATGGTTCCAGTTAAACCAGAAACAACCCCCCACCCTCACAAATCAACAAACCTGGTAAATAAATAGGACAAACGTTCTTTCTAGCACATGTTGCTGCTTCAGACACTAATGTACTCTCAGGCGTATATAATTATATTATTATATAAAACAAAGCAACAGACATAAGCCACAGTTTCCACTCAGACCTCCACTGAGGTTATCACGTGGCCAGTTAATGTCCTCAAATGGCAGCAAAACTCATTTCAAAACCAAATGTTTCGAGTTTATCTCTCATTAACACAGGCTCATTCCTAATGAAAATAAACAGTTAAAAACAGCTAAATTACAGAACTAATGAAGATGCTATCAGTTTTTACCTTTATTTAACCACAGAACCACAAAGCAACTGAGAGGAAAAAAAGGAACCTATCAGCAAATCTCTTGAGTTTACTTCAAGAGCAGTCATGTGGCTCATTATTCATTCAACCTTTATTTATACAGGTTAGTTCCCATTGATCCTTGAGGACTCATTTATAAGAGAGTATGGTACTGTTTCAGACAAAAGCAGATAAGGAAAAGAGAGGGGGGGGGGTTGAAAAAAAATTGTATCTCGCACTATGTCCTGGCCGAGGCACAGTGTGAAAGTTGCAACAACAAAAAAGACATTGCACATAAACAGTGACATACTAATGACATCATAATACATTTATGCATGAGGAGGCAGACACTGCCAGAAAGTTCCATAGTCCTGATAAGATGGCACAGTAGCCGTGTTTCCATCAAGGTTTCTATCTGCGCATTTTGAAGTATCGCAGCAGAAAAGCTTAATGGAAACGGCAAAATGCGAGGTTACTTCCTGAAATTCGCCAAAAAGTAGATACGCTCGCTTGAGGTGGTTTTTGGGATCTTCGAAACCGAGCAGATGCGCAAAACGACAGATGGAAACACATTTGCCGACTCGTGCTGCCGAAGCGAACATTCACGTCACGTGACTGATCAGCTGTTTCCGCTCCGGACAACATGTAACATCGCTAAAACTAGTTGGCATGACAGAATAAATACAACTTGCCCGATAGCAACACGTACCTGAAATATTCTCTCCATTTTGACGAGATGTGTGGCCGGGTTCTGTTTTCAACCGCTACTTCCTGTTTACTGTAGACATGCGCAGTGCTGACGTCTGACGTAATGACGCTGACGTCTGACGTAATGACGCTGTGCGTGGCTTGGTAGATGCGCTTCAAGCCAGCAGATGGAAACACTTCTGCTTCGCATTAATTTGTATTTACATATTTGCGAGATTTCAAAAATTAGCTCAAAAATCGAAATGAAAATGGATGGAAACACAGCTAGTGTCTACCAGCCGGCTCAACTCTGATACATGTCCACAGACGTCCTCTATTTTTCTGGGGGGTGGGGGTGGGGCAGAACATAGCTTCTTGTTCACATAAACTCCAGGAGACATTTGAGATAGTTGGCCTAGTCAAAGCGGGGAAGCCAGATTCAGATAACATTTGTTTGGACAGGCCGACTCTGCTTGCTTTTTTGTCTGCTTTCATAGTTCATTAAACAAATAAATATTTTCTACATATTGTAGTGGTACACCTCTTTCTCTGAAAACATTCAGTGTTACACCTCTTTCTTGGAAAACCTTCAGGAAAGGACATGAACACTGTTATCCCATTAATTTGAATCCAGGACACAAATTATCTCACCAAGAGACTATTTTTGTTCTAATTCAAATAATAAAAAGAATAACCTTCTGTTATTGTATTATCATTATTATTTTCAATATGTTGATAATCAAAGGACTCTGTTTAATCGAAGGATAGCCCAACATGATCTTTTCAGTATTTGTTTAAAAGTGTTAAGACAGTTAACCAGTTTTAATCATAAACTGGCGTCTACTTTTTAACACTCTTCTTCTCCACTAACCTTCTCCTGACCTCCACTAACCTCCTCCTACTTCCTGGTTGAACTAACCAATAGAAAAGGGGAGAGTACAGGAAGTCAGGCTCTCTTTGAAAGTTCTAACTTGCCTGAGTCATCAGTCAGTTGGAGAGATGAGAAGAGATTTGTTGAGATTCTCCTAAGCTGTCGGACGGTGGCCATGAGCCAAAGGCCTCGTCCTCAGCTAGGGTCTACAGCATGCTCGCTGGAAATCCGACCGGGCTTAAAGCTCCAAACTTTTAATAAAAAAATCCTTCTGATGAATATTTTATTTTGAAAGCAACCGGACTGCCGCTACCTCAGTCGATCAGGCGGACCCAGGAGACACTGGTAAACGGACGTAACCGGACCCAAGGACCGTTACGTCTAAGGCTGCAAGCCCTCTCATTACCGGAACCGAGACTAACTGTCTTCGTATGGTAACGAGTCGTTTATGTTTACTAAGCGTACCTGCATTTAGCTGGCGTCGAATGGAAGAGTTGTAATTTCCTGGTTGAACTCACTCAGTTAGACAAACTTCCCCTCTTCCTCCTATTTTTCTTAATCTTATCTTTGCCAGTAACATTAAGCTAAAGTGCCTTCAGATATAAGTTATTTAAGATCTCATAACTTGATTCTGTTGTTCCTTAAATATATGTCGGCTAGTAGAAATTACGGATGCGTGATTTCCATCTGTTGATGTTAAATTATAGGAAGTTGATTAGAACCAAATCAAAGTGTACATGTTATGATGTTTTTAATGATCTGTTAATAAATGACTCCATTTCCTTGATGGGTCAAATATAATTAACGTTTCATGTCACTCTTATATTTCATTTGGTCACACAAGATAAGTTTAATCCAAAAAGAAGAGAATCCGTGAATAAATAACAATTACTACTCTTGAAGTTGAACTAGTCTTGAATAAGTAATTAAGGTTGTGACAGGTTAAACGGCTTCACATCCTACAATATCTTGGAACCTATTCTATTCAAATTTTCCCAAATAACCATTATTTGATGTTATTACCGGTACCAACATAAATTAAAGGAGGTTCATTAAAAACTGTTAGATAATTTTTTGCATGAATATTTTATTATGTTTTTATATTATGGCTGAGAATGTAATTCCCTCTAAACACTTTCTTATCTCGACCTGGAGGCCTTCTGACTTGCAGTGCCTCCTTGGCTTGGTCGCCATGAGAACATGCCCAAAACAGTCTCTTATCTCCGTCTGGAGGCCGACTCGCCGACGGCAATGGATCTTGTCTGCGCGGCTGACTGCGGCTGGCTCTGAGGGAACGCCTGCTGGACACTGCTGCTGTATAAAAGTCAGCAGAAAACACTGTTCAATCTGTGTCATGTTCCATGCATTATGTATCTGTGTATGTAATCTGTCTTGAATTGGTCCTTGCAAGAAAACGCCAGTGAAAAATCGTCTCCTGCCATCGAGTGTGGCTCTTTTGATTAAGTAAGATTAAGAGAGAATATTTTCCTCCAACAAAAACTATGTGGAAAATGAATGTCAAACTGGAACACAGTTATTAGCCTTTCCAACCTTTTTATTTGTGGAGTAGAAACATTATGTTGCTTAAATTGCAGGGTCTTCTTGAGCTGTCATTTTTAAGACCAAATGAAGGGGTTTGAGTTGGAAAAACAGGCTTAGCTAGTTTTCTCTGAGTTTCCGACTGAAAATGTGCCAAGTTTGGAAGCTAAAATAAAGTTTCACAGGAAGCATAAGGTGTAACATGAAAGTTAATTTTCAAGCGCTCCATCAAAAGAAAAAAAAAATCAAAAGAAATCCTCCAGATGCAGATAATTATCAATAACAGGCTTTAATTGAATTCATTTTTTTTTTTTGGTCTGCATTGAATTACTACAAAAGTCATCTCAGGACATCATCTGAAGACAGTTAACACATTCAAGTTTAAATAAACAGTCAAATTTAATTACATTTAATCCAATCCAATTTATTCCAGTTCAGTTTAAAACAGTCCAACTCAATTTATTTTTATTTAGATAATTATAATGTCCACACATTTTCTTTACCCACTTTTCAGTGCAAGATTGGAGGAAACTGGTGTGTTTCCAGCAGCCTGTGGGTGAGAGGTGGGGTACACCCTCTCCATCACTAATGCACAATAATTAACTCAGATTTTGTCTTTGAAAAGCAATAAGTTGAATCAGATGTTCACTTTGTTTAAATACC
>JBBPBX010034789.1:6725-24689 GCA_038048925.1 Garcialebias charrua
GCAACATTTGTTTATGCAAATGCCGCATGTGCTTCATAAATCGCATTGCACCACACGTTTATATGTTTTTTGTAGACTTTTTAAAATTATAACACAAACAAAAAACGACCAATTAGTAATGATTGTTTTAGTGTTGCTGTATCGGTTGCCCTAATTATTATAATTATATTTGTTATTATAGTTAGTTGCAGGGTAAATGTTTGATATTAATTGTTGTTCAGACGTGGTTGGTAAGTTGTAAGTGACATTTATATGGAAGTGAAAAAAATCAAGTCCCACACACACAGACCCATTAAATTAATTTCACGTCAGTAAAGGTTCTTCAGATTATCGTGAAACTAAACATCAGATGCCTCCTCCTGTACCTGGTGTGATGTTGAGCTCGTTGCCTACTGCCAGGCTCCACACTCGGCCTCTGACACTTGGGGGCACGCCTTGCCACCAGAGCTCCCTCACCCGTCGAGACGTACACCTGTAGGTTGAAGGCAAGAAGTAAAATCAACACAATGGTTGGTTTATATCTGTCAGGGGGGAAAAAGCATCAGTTACTGGAAATGGCCACAAGGTGGCAGCCATTTCCTTCTGCAGTGCTGATTCTACATGAGAGAAGGAAATGACTGGACTTCCTGTTATATTTACACAAGGTTTTACAACTGCCTTGTTCTGCATTTGTGAGGTAACGTCAAAGCAAAAAGGTGCAGTTTACAGCACTTCTAGTAAGACTGGAAGACATTTTAGGGGAGCACTTCTAGCACTGAGGATAATCAGATTTGGCACAAACCTGGTGATGGTAAATATCATAAATCATCAGTTACTGATGGCATTAGGTTTGGAAGTAAACGAGCACAACAGAAGAAAGTCCACAATAACATAACGTGTGTGTATGTATGTGTGTAATACATACATACACACACATGCTTGCATGCACGCTAGGAGTGGGCGATATGGCTCAAATATTATATTGTGATATTTCAGAGCATTCTGACAATAACAATTAATTTTGCGATATAACAAAAAAAAATCGTAGTTTTTTATTTGACAAAATTAACTTAATATGTTGCTTTGCAGTATTATATATAATTTTAAAAACAACAAGGGGTAATTTTACTGAAATTACTTTAGTAAAGTATTCAGTCTCCAAGTATAAAAATTAAAAAGATCCTTCTGTTATTTAGATTGGAAAAGTCTGCACAAGATAAAAAAAAACACCACAAAAACTTAAGTGCAGGTGCAGTTTCCCAAAACAACTAAATAAAATGAAGCTTAAGATCTGTTGAGCATAAATGTAACCTACAACAAAATATATGTTGTCTTTAAATGAGCTGTAACTTCCAGAACTTGTAACAAGGTGATCAGCTGACCCTGAAGCTTGTTGGTGTTTCAGCTTCTGTTCCTGCAAGAATGATTCATTTATCTGACAGATCGGTCTCTAGCCGTTTTCGCATTGACCGGCCCTCAATGGCCCGGGCCGCCCCGCCCCGCCTTCTAACCCGGGTTCAGCGTGTTCGCATTTTCCTTTTTTTCCCCGGGTCCGCCCTCGTTTTGGAACCATCTCCACCGTGGTTCTGATCGGGCCGGGCTCCCCCGGCCCAGTTTGACGTCATTTACTGCTCACATTCGATTCGTTGTTTGCAGCAGGGGCTGGACTCGTTCTAACAACCTCAGCGCGAGGGTTGAATTTCATTAAAATTTAACTACAGAAACCCCTAAAAAAATTGTTAGCTGAATTAGTTTTTCTGAGTTTAATTTTTGTTAATAACTGATTACAAATCAGCTTATGTATCAGCTTATGTTAGAACGTAAATAACACGAAGCGCGCACCCATTTCCGCCTTTCAGCGTGACCTGAATGTCATTAAACAATAACTAATATTGTCTAACTCTTGCCGCAGCCAGGGTTTTAAAATATAACTAATAATCTCTAAGTTCTACGTGCAGCTAGAATGTTAAGAGGGGTGATTCCTATATAGGTAAAGTGGACACCTAAAAAATCAATCTGCCGCTGTGGCTCAGAGAGATCGCGCACTGCTATACACTCTTTTATCTTGACCCGGAGAAGCGGGTTCGCTTCCCACCTGGTACAAAGTTATTTTACTTTTTTTTTTAATTGGAGTAAATAAAAAGGAGTTTGTTAACCAAACAAACTCCTTTTTATTTAAAAGAAAATGTGAATAAAAAAAAAGTAAAATAACTTTGTACCAGGTGGGAAGCGAACCCGCTTCTCCGGGTCAAGATAAAAGAGTGTAATAGCAGTGCGCGATCTCTCTGAGCCACAGCGGCAGATTGATTTTTTAGGTGTCCACTTTACCTATATAGGAATCACCGCTCTTAACATTCTAGCTGCACGTAGAAGTTAGAGATTATTAGTTATATTTTAAAACCCTGGCTGCGCGCAAGAGTTAGAGAATATTAGTTATATTTTAATGACATTCAGGTCACGCTGAAAGGCGGAAATGGGTGCGCGCTTCGTGTTATTTACGTTCTAACATAAGCTGATTTGTAATCAGTTATTAACAAATATTAAACTCAGAAACACTAATATATATACTCAGCAAACAAATATTTTTTAGCGGCGTCTCCTCTCTTAAAACACTGTAAGCGTGCACACAAGAACACTCCACCCATGTCAAGTGAACACCCCACCCACTTCAAGTGAACACCCCACCCACTTCAAGTGAACACCCCACCCACTTCAAGAGAACACCCCACCCACTTCAAGTGAACACCCCACCCACTTCAAGAGAACACCCCACCCACTTCAAGGCTTGCTCTCCACATAATGCGTAAAGAACGGGGGTGGGCCAGGGCTGGCTCTGGGCCAACCAGGGACGAGCCGGACTGGGGAGGGCCGTGCAATGCGAAAACGGCTTCTGATCACCTGCCTCTTGGTCCATGGACCAACTGTGGAACTCAAGAGACAGTTGAGCTGCGCATGTTTGTACAGACAGTTTAGAGCGGGGGAGACGCAGCCCGCACCGGCAGCTCAGAGCTTTTTCACAGCTTGATACTTGCAGCCAACAGTAAACAATCATAGAAAATTAATTAAAAATAATAAGAAAACTGTATATAAAAAAAACGAAATATAAACAGCTACATCGTAAAACAATGTAAAATACTAAAGGCAGGAACATGTCTGTGTTGATTCATGCCAAGAACTTAGCGGATGTAAAGCTATTTAACATTTTATTTAATTCATTTATTCATTCATTTAAAAGAGACAAAATAAAACAAATTCATCAAAAAGAAAACATTGAATGAAAAGAGTGCAGAAAGAAGAAAAAAATCTTATATCACCCCTTTATAATAAACATTGAGCAGTCCGGCCCCTGGCTTGTAGCAAACTTGTTTTTTTTGGCCCTCGGTGTATTTGACTTTGACACCCCTGCTCTAACCCATTATGACAATGTGGAAAAAATAATGCTTAACATTTTTGCTAATTTGTTGAAAAAGAAAACCTCTGAAAATGAAGTGAGTTAGAGGTGTGCTCACATTGTACTCCAGTTGGGTAAGATCTCCTGGTTCCACACCTGGGCTGCTGTTCCGATGCTCTCTTCAAGCTTACATCGATCCTCCAGCTGCTTCTTCCTTTTCTGAGCATCCTTCAACTCTACACAAAGCAGGTGGTTAAATAGACACACACGAATGAGAGCAAGAAAAACAAAAAGGTTGCAGTGGAGAGCAGGAAGCGAACCTCTCTTCTTGGCCTGGGCCACCATCTCTTCATACTGCTGTCGGTGTTTCTGGGCCTCCTCTGCAGGCTTGGCAGGTAAATTACTGAAAACACAAACAGGCATAAGACGAGGAATGGGTTAGTGAGCAGCCACGAGGTCTTTGAGTTTTACCGCCATCATTTATGATCAGAGAGCTTGTTGCATATAGATTAGAGGAGAGGAAGCATTTACTGCGTTTAGTCCTGTAACTTGTCCATAATTAAAAAATAAACTCTTTATACCGAGACGTGAGCTACTGTACATAAAACCCTGAGGGACAGATCCTACCCAAAGGATTTAAAGTATTAATTAAGCCTAGCTGCTTCTCAGAGAGTATAGAAGATTTCGTGAAAAAAAAAAAAAAAATCTTACAATAAAATGAGTACAGGCAATGGCAGAAACTGTATTTACCGTAATTGCTGGTGTACAAGCTGATACTTTTGTATCACACTATGTATCCCACGGTTCATATACAGGAGCATCTTATTTATGAATTTTTTCATAATTTTTTTAATTTATATTTTTTAATTGTATTTTGAAGGACTTCCTGCCGTCTCTCGGTAGCTTCCTGCCACTGACTAACAATTTCCTTTGACAGTGCTGGGCGCTCGTGGCCCCCAGCACTGGGCCCCTCATGGGGCAGGCGTTTATGACACAGAGAAAATGCTCTCAAGTAATCAGATGTACGACGACTCTTGCTCACGGTTTCAAATACCAAACCATAACTCCACCCACACTGTCATCATGTGACCAGAAGTCTAACCTGAATGACCAACGAGGTACTCTCGAGCATAGATATATAAACACTGGATAAGCTGAGGCGGA
Organism: Garcialebias charrua; assembly: GCA_038048925.1. NCBI lineage: Eukaryota > Metazoa > Chordata > Actinopteri > Cyprinodontiformes > Rivulidae > Garcialebias > Garcialebias charrua. The sequence continues at coordinate 11,260 of JBBPBX010034789.1, forward strand.
GTCACCGGCGTCGTCAAGCGGCAGCCATCTTGCCACAGACAGCAACATTAGCTGCAGCTGTGGAAACCGTATGGAGGTGAGGGATTTATACAAACAAAAATACGCTTAACTCGCTGTAATCTTGACGGATTTACAAACGGTTTATTTTTTTAAAAACGTTATTAACGTGGCTATGATTTCTTTGGTAATCAGACAGCAGTTTCGTCTTTTTTAAAAGGTTTTATTCGTGTTTTGGGTGTCACACTCATCGAGAATCTAGAATTTAAATTCTGTTTTTATTACACCAATAACTATTTTAAAACAAACTAATCTTTTGTCTAAATGACTGTCTTGATCATGACTGTATTTATTAGCAGACTATTAACAAGAGCCTTTGATTAAGGGCTAGCTAGTATTCCAAATATTTCCCCAGCATTCTTAGATCACTAGGAGCTCTTTGTTTTTAACTGAACTAAAGCTGCACATGATTTCCAAGCGGTTTGGTATGTTCAACACTAATTACTGCTTTGTGTTTTACAGAAATACTCTTTGACAAGATGCCTGACTTTTGTGCAGCCTATGGATGCTCCAATAGACGTAATAATTTGCGTTTACAGAGTGGCAACATGAGACAGAAGCTCACCAAGGCAGTCCTTTTTAAAGGGCATTAGCTCCAAAAACACAAAGATTTTAACACTGGACTCTGTGTCATCAAACGGGTTATTCACTAAACTCTCGGTCATGTGCTCATTCTGTTTGCACTACTCATATTTGCACTAATGTTTGTATTACATCACTGCCTATAGTCATAATACTGTTTACATTCTCTGTTTACATACTACTGTTTACATTCAATGTTTACATTTATTAATACTATTTACATTTATTACTACTGCTTACATTTATTACTACTGTTTACATTTACACTACTTTTATATCTACACCACTGCTGATACACATACAGTATTCTTTGACTAGCCTTATTTAAGGATGCCCAATGTGCCTTACCACATATGCCACTCTATAACAACATGAACTACTACCTCATGCATATACTGTGTACATTAACTCATATGCTGCTTTGCCACTTTGCAAATGTCAATGCTAGAACCTTTAGTTTATTTTATAGTTATACTGTACTTTTTATACTTTTTATACTAGTATGCAAAAACTCAGGACAGTATTATGTTCATTAAATGTTTAGTGTTTTAGTTTTAGAGTTGGTGTAAATTTTCATACTCATTTACCACTATGCAAAAACTCAGGACAGTGTTACAGTTTTACTATTTTATGCTTATGTTTATTATTATATGTTTCAGTGTTTTAATGTTTAAATAGTTACTGTTGCACCGAGGGACTGAGAGTCTTGTCACACTATCAGATGTTTATTTCTGTTTGTTTGTTTATTTATATTTCCCGATTATTAAATCTTTTCATGTATCTAAAAAAAATAAACTACACATATTGACCAAGGTTTGTGTAATAATGTATTTAATATTACATAATATTTGCATGTGTAGGGAAAAAATTGGCATAAATTATTTTCATACCACTAATAATAATGCTATTTATGATGAAATAGTATTAAATATTTATTAGCATTGTAACATATGTCAGTTAATTTCGCTGGAAATAAACATGTATTTATAAATAGATGTAAATATAATCTTATTGTGTATATTGCTAGTGCAATACAGTGTCTATATAACGTTATTTTCATGTGAACGTCCATCTTAAGTATACCATATTATAACAACATCTCTCACATTTATAACAAACCAAACCGTTTTAAAATCGGTTGAAAATTAAGCAAGTTATGGTTATTTTAATAGTAAATGCACCATTCACATTCATGTTAAGAGTGGGCGTTCTGTCTGTACCAAGATGGCCGCCGTCTGACGATGTCGGTCTCCATTGGCCAACAGCGGGGATGTCTTATCTAGTGTATATTATATCTATGCTCTCGAGGACCATCCTCCAAGATAGACATGAATTAATTTCTTCAGATCGTTCCCATGTTATTGTATTTTGCGCTTCATGCACAGAACTGTTCATTTGTTCAGCGATAATGGAAAATGCACGGAGAATTTCTTATGACGCAGCTTTCATGTTAAAAGCAATCGATCGGCTGTTAAGTAGGAAACAGCAGCAGCCCGTAAGCTACATCAACATGTCGATGGTCGAGATTGGAAACGCAAAGCAGTGAGTCTGGTACATGTTTTAATAAAAGTTTTAAAATTCTTTCTGTGCGACATCTTTCTGTGTTGGTAAATATTTGTTTAATAATAATAATAATAATAATTTGTCACATTTGTCATCTGTGTATGTTCCCATACTTGACAGACGAAATTGGTCTTCTGCATTTAACCCAACCACCACCAGGTGGTGCAGTGAGCAGCGTAGTCGCGCTCGGGGAGCTGGGAAATACCGGGATCTAATTTTAAAGTCACATCCGAACATGAGGCGGAGAAGTCTTCGCCCTTACCTTCCGTCCATGCATGAGAGCTCAATGGTGGAGAAGTCGTCCGATTTATTTTTAAAGTAGTCAGTCAAGACTGGTGCATAGTTAAATAAAAGTTTTATTTTATTTTATTCTGTGTACGGTAAATATGTGCTTAAATACCAGTATCTCATTTCAGCTTAAACAGGGGCATTAAACAGTGAAGTAGACAAAGAGAGGGGGGAAAGAACAAGAAGAAAGGGGCTGTTCTTCCTCTTATGAGCTCGGCTGAGCAGAAATCACATCAAATTTATTTAGAAAGCACTTTTAAAAATAGCAGTTGTTAACAAAAGTGTTTACCAATAAAGATCAATGGTACTAATTCAGTGAAAGTTGTAAATCACGAACTGATGAAGCCAGTAGGACCACATCATCTGCAAAAAACAGAGAAGCGATTCTAAGGTCACCAAAACGGATCCTCTCAACACCTTGGCTGCGCCTAGAAATTCTGTCCATAAAAGTTATGAACAGCAACTTTCGCTGGAGCGGTTTGCAGCCGAGTGTGATGCGGCCGGGATGAGGATCAGTTCCTCCAAATCCGAGGCCATGGTCTTGAGCCGGAAAAGGGTAGCATGCCCTCTCCGGGTCGGGGAGGAGGTCCTGCCCCAAGTGGAGGAGTTTAAGTATCTCGGGATCTTGTTCACGAATGAGGGAAAACTGGAGCGTGAGATCGATAGGCGGATAGGTGCAGCGTCCGCAGTGAAGCGGGCGCTGTACCGGTCTGTCGTGGTGAAGAGAGAGCTGAGTCAAAAGGCAAAGCTCTCAATTTACCGATCGATCTACGTTCCCACCCTCATCTATGGTCATGAGCTTTGGGTTGTGACCGAAAGAACAAGATCTCGGATACAAGCGGCTGAAATGAGTTTTCTCCGCAGGGTGGCTGGACTCTCCCTTAGAGATAGGGTGAGAAGCTCAGTCATCCGGGAGGGACTCGGAGTAGAGCCGCTGCTTCTCCACATCGAGAGGAGCCAGTTGAGGTGGCTCGGGCATCTGGTTAGGATGCCTCCTGGACGCCTCCCTGGTGAGGTGTTCCGGGCATGTCCCACCGGGAGGAGACCCAGAGGAAGACCCAGGACGCGCTGGAGGGACTATGTTTCTCGGCTGGCCTGGGAACGCCTTGGGATTCCCCCGGAGGAACTGCTCCAAGTGGCTGGGGAGAGGGAAGTCTGGGCCTCCCTACTTAGGCTGCTACCCCCGCGACCCGACCCCGGATAAGCGGAAGAAGATGGATGGATGGATGGATGGATGGTACTAATTCAATAAATATTTACCACATTCTACCCGTACTATTTGACTTCTGGTCACATGACCTCGATAAGACTGGGTTTTACCTGTAAATAATTTTAAAATAATTTTAGTTGCATATGTGTTTGACACTGTTCTGTCTGGTGATTATGCTTAAATAGTTATTGTGTTCATTTAGAAGGAATAATGGTTGCAACCATGAGTCAGATAGCAAAGCTTCATGAAGACTCATGAGGATCTTGCAGTCTGAGCGTGTGGTGAAAACAAGCTATACAGTATATTGTGTGAAAGTCCATCTGCTGGCTGGTTCTTGTACTAGAACAAGAAAGCTGCACACAGCTGGAGCAGACCGTGCACAGATCCTGACGATGAACGATGGATGACAGTGGCTAAATAACCGGAGCGTCTTATTTATGTACAAAATTATGATTTATCTTAAATTTAATAAGTGCGGCTTAGGGACAGGTGCGTTGTAAAGCCTGACAATTACGGTACCTTGAAAATTCAGTGTGAATGCTGATTATCTAAAAACTAAACTTATACAACAGCTATTAGTTAAAATTCATAAAACAAAAGCTGAAGGCTAAGACCAGCAGAGCAGCAGCTAAAACCAGCAAAATAGTAGGTGAAAGCTAAAATTAACAGAACTATCAATAAAAATGAGCAAAACTTTAACAAAAAGTTCAAAATAGGCAATTATGCTAAAGTAGACAAGCAGCATTTTTAAAGTTATTCATCCATTATAAAAAAAAGTAAATAAAGTTAAAACAAAACTGTATTAAGTACAAAAGTTTAAAAAACAAAGTCATCCTAAATGCCTTAAAGGGGACCACATATTCAAAATTCACTTTTTAATGGTTTTTTTACTCAACTTTGGGTATTTACTTCATAAAAAAACAGTCCTAAGGCCAAAAAAATGCACCCAGTGGTTTATTTACTCTAAGTAGATTTATTTATCTTTGATAAATACACTTCGTTTCCCACTTCCTGCGGTTTGTGACGTCACAAACCGCAGCCAACCACCTCAAACCTGAGTCCAGCCCCTCACCTAGCAACCCCTGGTTAGGCTCAACCCACTTCTGTATTAAACACATGACTGTTGTTTTTCATGATTTCATCTCATCTTTTGTTTATATGTTCTTAATTTCATGTGTACAGCACTTTGTTGCAGCTGTGGTTTTTTAAATGGCTTTATAAATAAAGTATAATTGTTATTTTTATGTTTTAGTTCAATTTTTAGTGTATTTGCGATCGCTCCCAACGCGCAGCCGGCAAAAATTAAACGAGCGGACCCCCGGCATAGGGACCGGCGGCAACGGGACACTCTTCTGGCGGATGGAGCGGAGCTTCAATTGTACAGCCTCGTTGCAGCCTTGCAGCAGCCTCGCAGCAGCGAGGACCTTCTCCTTACGGATTAATTTACGGGAGACACTTGGTGAACTTTGTGTTGTCTTGACTGGAACAGCGATAACTCCCAAAATCTCCGCGTGCAACGAGCGGAGCTGGCGAACACCGGAAGAGGAACAAGCTAACATTAGCATCGGATTCGGGTGGTCTAATGCTAAAAGGAGCAGCAAATTGCGGCGCGCTCAGACGGGTTTCGGTAAGTTATCTTAAGCTAGCACTAACAGTAAGTCAAATGAGTAATAAAAAAAGAGCTAATTTTAAAACAACAACACATTACAGATACTGGCTGTTACAGAGGGCGTAAACAGATCTTTGAAGGGCGTGGACTTCAGAACTTGTATCAGAAACCGGTCGTTCAAAACGAAAGTTAAAAATGGCAGAATTAAAAAGGGTATAATTAATTATCTAAGAATTATTTTGTGTATTAAAATGAATTAATATTGTCAAGATAGCACACAGACATAACATAAAAATTTCAAAGACCCATATGTGGTCTCCTTTAAACTGATTTTTTTCTTCCACAAAAAATATTTTAATGGTTAACTAATTCTGCATTTTTCAGATATTTTAAAGTCTCAAAAATGTACAAAAGAAAGTAAACATGAAAACAAGTGTCAATACCGACTCAACATTGACACCGTTCCAACTCCTCACTTATATATTTCAGTAAAAGCATATTTTGACTCTGATAAATACAATACAGTATAATGATTTGTGTTTTTAACTAATAACAGGAGCAAAACTGTATGTGCTTTAAGTTTTTAGCTTTATCTTGACACATCAAGAAAACATTTAAACCCGTTTTTATATCCACTGTAATTTATGAGTGGGTGTAAGCATGTTTCTAATAATTAATGTTTGAATTAAAAACACTGCCCACTGAGGGCTGTCACATAGTTCTGTCGAAGATTACTGCCTAAATTATTGCAGATGAAGATTTAGTTCTCTTTTTTGTTTATTTATAAGTAGAACCCGACCAATATATCGGTAGGGCTGATATTTTTGGCCAACATAGACGTTTGGTGACCTGTCCTATCCATGACAATTGTACAATTATGCGTCAATATAAACACTTCTAATTTTCACCCCTAAAATACTGGAACCTGCTATAATTGTACAACGTTTCCAGAAGAGGGCACATGAAGACAACTTTCAAGTCATGACCGTTCACTTAAGTTTCACTTTCAGAACAGACGAAGCAGGGAGCAATACTCTCTAGTACATTTAAATAATAAAAACTGTACATAAATACATACTGACAGAGGTGCAACAAAATTACTTTCTAAAAAATTTATTTGAAAATGTTTTCCCCCTTTCAGCTACTCCCTTCTGTTAGGCGCTACCACAGCGAGCAAACTCGCACAAACATTTTGTAAATGTTTTCATGCCAGCAACCGCTACCACAGCCCTGTGTGTGGAGCAGTGGGTGCCATTTAAGGCCCCTGGGGAGCAGCTGGGGGCGCTGCTTAAGAGACTTGCTCAATGAAGGTGAAGGCAGGTGTGGATATTTCAACTTCCCCCTCTATTCTTTGTTGTTGGTCTGTAGCTGGGAACTGGTGACCTCTCGTTGCTTGCCTTGTCTAACCACTGTGCCACCCCTTCCATTTGTCAACTTTTAATTGGTACATGGGTTAATTCCATTTTGCAGTCTTATTAGCTGCCAACAAAAAGAAGCCTTCATAATCCGCTTATTATGATTCACTTTCATTAGAAGCTGTGCCTAATCTTTCATCTATTTTTTTCCTTCAGTTCTGGTTTACTTGCAGATAATATTGATAAGATGGTTTAAAACACATGCAGACTAAATCCACTTCTTTGTCTAGCGGGTGTCAGGATAGGAACCCTTCTCGAACCCTTTTTAATTTATCCTAATAGAACCTGACGACCCACTTTGGTCATGACTGCCTCAAACGAGTTGGCAGGGGAGAGGGCTAGGCCTGTCATGATAAAAAAATTTGCTGGGCGATTGTCTGAGAAAATATTGCGATAAACGATCATACGGATTGAAATTTGACAATAAATAGTATTTATTGCCAAATTTAAGAATAAATATTTGTTAATTTGTTTTGTATGTAGTACCATTTTTTGACCACCGGATAGCAGTATAAGACTGCTTTAACTGAAGGATGGATAGTGAGGGAGCGAGTAGCGTGTAGCTTAAGAAAAATGGGAGGGAGGCCCCTTGGCATGGCATGTCTCGCTTTCCTTTTCTGGTTCTCAAAATGGTGGACGCTAGGTGTGGTTTGAGCTCGTTAGCTAATTTTTAACACAAAGCTTTTAATAATAATAATAAAAAAAAACAGTAAACAAGTTCTCAGCTTCTTTTTTCAGAGAAAAACAACTTTTTACACAAAGGCACAGGTTTCAACTGTGAATTATGGAGTTTCAACAAGACGGATGTTTTTTCCCCGAGGTTGGCCTGTTAGTTTAGCTTCTCAGCTTAGCTGCTTTTAACGACCCAAAAACACAATTTTGGACGTTAAAACAGATTTAAGAGAGAAAAGAGAAAGGGAGTGGTCAGCGAAGAGCACCGGAGTTGAGCCTTTTGTCATCCAGTGTCTTCAGTAGAGAGAGACACGAAGAAACGATAAAGCCGATAAATGAAAATGAGGTCGAGAGGGCGGACTCCATAAACCATCCGAGCACCATCAGACTGGTTGATCCACTTTGAGTAGGTGCTATTTATGACTGAGTTTGTTGCGGCTCCTTGGACTGACATGACATGTGCAGCAGAGAAGAAAACAAAAATGAACCCCTGCATTTACCTGCTAAAAAAACAAAGGGGTGAGGAAGAGAACAAAAAGGCAGAGTAATGGAGCCCGGCTTAGGGAGGCCCATTAAACTTTCAGCAGTGCTTCTCTTTTACAGACTGTGATACAAACAGATAAGTTGCAAATATGCTGAATCATCACTCTTTAGGCAGAAGAAGAGGGTCTGAAGGGAAAACGTACAAGAGGAAGTACAAGAGGAAGATGAAAAGAAAAACAACTCATGTTCTGGTTACTGTGTGGCTTAAAACAGCTGGTTGATTTTGACAGTGGAAAGGTTCAAGAGTCCATAGTAAGCCCTTGTGTGTGTGTTTGTACATACGCAGGCCTGTGTTCGAGTATCAGCGCAGTGGTGGAGAGCGGCTCAAAGTCCAGGTTCTTTCTCACACTCTGCCTGGGAGAAGTCGGGTTACCAGGTCCAGGTCTGCTGCTCTTTATTTCATATTCCTGAGGACAAACATGCAGATTTAGATAAAGAAAGAGCAAAAACAAAAAGGCACAACTACAGACACTCCAACTTGTTTTTCATTCAGCCTCATGTTGACTGTGTTTTGTGCGACTGGCAAAATATGTGTTAAAGGGAAAGGTCAGCTATTTTGCAGTGAGATGCCATGGAAACGTTAACCATTATCTTGCCTGTTGGAACTCCTTGAACAACCTTCATTTGGAGAAATATAGTTTGCGTGCAACAGGACAGATGAGCTAATGGTTAGTCATAACTCCAACTGAAAAGGGTTGTTGCTAGGGGTAAACAATAAGAGCATGCGATTACAACATAGAGTATTGTGAATTTCCATGTGCCTGCTGGGGGCACCAAGGTGAGCTGAGGTCCATTTGAGTGCTAAAATGTGTAATTTTAACATGCAAATTGTATTTGGGATTCACTGGAATCCTTTGCAACACTGACCTTGAACATGTAGATTTTTCTACTTTGATAAATTTTCTGTTAACTACCCTGACTGCCAAATTAAAATAGTTTACACTAAGGCCATTTATCAACTTCTACAAGCGAACAGACTTGCATTTCAGTTGTTTCCCTGAAATCCTACAGCTGTTTTGAAGCAGAAATAGTAGCGGAAGCAGTTAGCTGTAGCACTTCCACTGCAGCCTGGAGTACTTCTGTTGGGAACAACAACTGTAATGAAAACCTGAAGGTGGTGTAAAAGTTTTAGAGTGATTGCATTAGCTACAAAAATATTATGAAGACTGGAGTTGTTTTCAGGACAGCAAAATTTGTTTTGCGAGTAGGTACTGAAACTAGCCGAAGGATGCATGAATGACTAACCATTAAAGCAGAGGTTAATAATCTGCCTGTTGAGCATGGTTTCTGTCAACCTTTTGGAACAAATTCAAGTAAAGTAATTTAACTGACTTGTTATGATGAATAGAAGAAAAAAACTGCTCACAAAATAAAAGTTTAAAGGTGGTGTGACATGATTTTTTTACTATGCATAAAATTGCTCAAAATAAATATATCTTTTATCATTTAAATATGTTTGTTTTTGCAAACAAAATGATAAATCACTTTAATTTAGCTTTAAAAGTGATTTTAAACTTCAAGCCGTGTTTATTGCTGGGTTGCAATCACGTGACCCGGAAGTGGCGCGAAATTCAGATGCGGGGCAGGAAGTGATTTTCCCCAGTTCAAAACACAGCAGAATGGATTACAGCAAGTATGCCAAAGCCCTAAATAAACTGGCGAGGACGAGTTTTGGGTTAACCATTTAGGATCAAAAGAAGCTTTAAATGGTTGTCGACTTGTTTCTGCCCGGGTGAGTAGTGAGATGTATTATTTATTTAGTAATTAGCCTATGCTAACTACGCTATCGCTAATGCTAACAACAAGTTTAGTTAGCCCCCTGTTATTTCTATGTGCGTGGATCTACTTAAAAATAATATATTTAGCTTCTGTAAAGCCAAATTCGTGCTGGAGTTGTATGTGTTAACGTTGAGTCATATGCATTTCTACACTGTAGGTCAGAGATCTACAGTAACTCCATTAAAAAGGTAAGTTAATGTACTGAAAATATTATGATTTTTTTTGTTTTGATAATACAGTATCATCAAGGTGATCGTATCTTCTTTGTAACTTCAGATACTAGCTGGTTAAACTCAAGGTGGCCATACATGGGAGCCTCACCAGATGGAGTCGTTTCATGTGACTGTCATGGAGCCAGGGTGTGTGAAATCAAGGTAAAATTTATTTCTCAAAAGGTTTGGACTACTGCACTGCAGACTTAGCTTTTTTAGATTTTTCTACCTGGATTATTGAGCATGCATTAGGGTACTGCACTGCAGACTTTGCGCACCTCACAGTATGAATGTTACAACTATAATTTTTTACTCAAATCTTTGTTGTTTGCATATTTCACAGCATGTAGCCGTAGTTTTGGGGATGGTCTTGCAGTTTGTGGGATGTTGCCTTGTTTCCAGTTAAAAAATGTGTGACCTTTCCATCACCTTTTAAAACTTAGTCCAGATTAATACATTCTTACCTGTGGAACACACCTGGTTGACAGAGACATAAATATAGTCTCATTTTCTAACATTGGTGTTGGATAGTGAAATGAGTGAAACACAATCTTTAAAAACGTATCATATTGAAATGTTTTGGAGACTACCGTATTTATTTTTTATGTCTAAGTTTCATTGTCTTGTCCTTCAGTGCCCACAGAGCAAACAGCATGAAGTCGGTCTGAGGATGTGTGCTGGACAGCCTGGTTTTTGTCTCGTCGTCTCGTCAAGGTTGGAGATTCTGTACAACTGGATAGGAACCATCCTTATTACCATCAGCTCCAGGATCAGATTCACATTGTGGATGTACAATATTGTGATTTTGTAGTATGGAGTGAAAATGATATTTATGTGGAAAGAATTCTGCCAGATGACCAGCTGTGGGAAACAGCAGTTCCCAAAATTCAGCACTATTTTACACATTGCATCCTACCTGAAATCCTGGGACAGAAATCCACACGTGACTAACCAATCTAAGAATCAAGAATGTTATTTGGAGTAGTTGATGAAAGGAGTTTGAAAAGTTTATACAAATTTAAACAGTTGCTCTTTTTTTCCCCAAAAACATTTGTCACTACCATAACATGTTTCAGCTACACCTGTAGCAAGCACTCTGCAGAAGGGTCATGTGATGTTGTTACATGTCATGACAGCTGTTTTTTATTTACAATAATCTTAATTGAAAAGTTAAGTATGTTAAATCAAATGATATATTTAAATCAATATGAGATTAGCTTGTGAATTTCAAAGGTGTTCTAATATGTTAAATAACAGCACATACAAATGTCATATGTCACAAATGTTGCAAAATGAGTCTACTTCAGAAAAATGTTTTTATTTCAATAGCAAAACTCATGTCATTTTAACTGACCAATATTCACAAAGATTGGTTATGGAGTTCATTGAATAAATTAAAAATATTCAACCTTATTGGGTAAATTTTTTTTTTGTCTTCATGAACAATTAACATGTACAAATATGGTCTGTAACAGTATTAGTGATTTAATTTACTTTTGATTTACTTTAAATGATAAATACATGTATAATCATTTAAACTTAAAATATTTATATAAATATAGTTGATTGAATTACTTGTCGCTCAGGCCACTATTAAGAATTGTAATCTTTCATGGAGAACATGAATCGTTCTAAAACAAATTCGAGACACAGTGGCTTTTGACACATTAAATCTATAGGCAAGGTCTTGAAGCTGCAGATGTAATCTGAGATGCATAAGTATCATAATAAATTGCTCAAATTTGGAGAGTGCTGACAGTGATGACATGCTGATGTATAAGGTTCACAGAGCTGAAAAATTTGCATCAAAACTAAAAAGTTGGGCAGTCCCGTATAAAACTTTGTTTTATCGTTGTTCTGGAAGGTTTCAGGAGTAAATTTAGTCACTGAGACTTTTTCCTTAAGGTCGCAGATCTCAGTTGTGTAGCCTTTCACTGCATCCTCCAGCTTTGTGAGGTCAACCATGCTTAGATCCGTCTGGCATTCTGCATCTGCAAATATTTAATTATTAAAAATTACGTTCAGAAATTCTATAAATAAATAAATAGTATTTTTATTTATTATTATTTTACCTTTGAATCGTTCGTTTTCAGGGGCTGGTAAGCTTTCTTCACAGAGCTCATCTTCCAGACTGTTGGCCTCCTCAGTGCAGAGAAGCTTCCAGGCCTTAGCTCTTTCCCTGCGCCGGAGGGATGCTTCTGTTTGTGGCCACTCGTTACTTCTTTGGTACCCCAGGTTAACAGTGGGGGCCCAGTCTTGGGAATGTACATCACCTGCTGCACTCGGACAACCTAAATATAAGACACCACTTTAAAGTAAAACACGTAAATGCCTTTCCTAGCACTAAGCTAACCGCTAACAACATTAGCATTCTAATCGGATTTTTTCTGGGAACAACCAAGTGTTGAACCACTACACAAGCTAGGGCATAACATATCTTACCTGTCTTTCTAGTTACTGTCCAATAAAATATCTGAAAATATGATTTAAACGATACGACCCTTACCTGTAACAAAGTGGTCGCTGCAGACTCTCGTCAGTTTCTGCACCTCCTGTTTTTAGCCGTAGGTTGTAATCCACGTTTGTCGTCTTTTTTCTGTAAGTTTTTTTAAATTAATCCCCTTGTAGCATACTACTTTCGGAACACGAAAATAACTTTTATCTATCTCTCGATTAGAGCGGTTGCAACAACCGTAAACGGCACAGAATTTAGGCATGTTGATGCTGAATCAGCAACAGAAGGAAACGGCTGCGTTTACTTCTTGCCCCGCATCTGCATTCTGTGACGTCACTGCTACGTCATCTGAAACCCAGCAATTCATGGGAAATCCGATTACACGCGAATGCACCATCTGTGACGTAGTGTGCAGAGTGTGAGGCAGAGGGCTCTGGTCTCTTTAATAGTGGACAATTTAAAACCCGACGAATTTAGCAATCTGTGTGAAGATTTGAGTTATTTGTCTTCAGTTTGGGAAGCAGAAAATAGTTTGGGTGATGGAACAAGAAACAACAGCATCTAATTTGGGTCTGCAGCCATATGAGACTTACCTTCAGGTCGAGCAGCTCACACACGCGCACTGACAAGCCCAGAGCTCTGCCCGTTTTTACGTCACAGATGGTGCAGGAAGCTGCCTGAGGGGAAGCTTCAGCAGCACAGATCAAATAGTGAATGAGGCCCAGTTTACACAACGCTGTTTCAAGTGAAATCAAAACAGATCTGTTCCATTTTAGCCATTCATCTAATAATAATAATAATAATAATAATAATAATAATTAATTCAATTTATAACGCACTTTTCATTACTGAAAATCTCAAAGTGCTACACATATATTGAATGCTACACGCATTCATAAACCGGTGGCGGCAGACTACCATGCAAGGTGCTTTCCAGTCCTACCTATCTACACAACAACAGTGATTGAATTCTCAGACACCAAAACTTTTTAAATCCAGATCTCAAGGGTAGAAGTTTTACAGAATCTCTTGTTTGCTTTGATGG
>JBBPBX010034790.1:4277-17873 GCA_038048925.1 Garcialebias charrua
AATTAATTTATTTAGTTATTAATTTCAGTTATTTATTTACTAATTTATTTATTTGCTTACTTATTTATTTGCTTACTTATTTATTTATTTACTTGTTTATTTAATTATTTACTTGTTTATTTAATTATTTATCAATGTATTTACTTATTTAGTTATTAATTTTCATTTATTAATTTGCTTATTTATATATTTACTCATTTCTTTATTTGTGTACTTGTTCATTTAATCATTTTCTTGTTTATTTTATTATTAATTAATTTACTTATTTTTATTTTTTAATTAATTAATTAATTAATTAATGTACTTATTTGTTTGTTTACCTGTTTATTTAATTATTTATTAATATATTTACTTATTTAGTTATTAATTTTCATTTATTAATTTACTTGTTTATTTACTTATTTAGTTTTTGGTTGACATTTGTTTACTTATTAATTCACTAAAATTAATTATAATAAATTTTAATTAATGTATTTATTATGGTGTTAAAATAAACACTGCCATTCCTGACAAATAGCCAAAAAAGTTTTGACCCTCCTGCTGCTCTGGGGTCAAAATGACTCATCATGACGCCTCAGTTTTAAGATTATTTTCTCACAAAGTGTTTTTTAAGTGAAACCAAATCTTTTCTGCTGCCGTTCGTGTCAACAAGTTTTAATAAACGGCAGCGAGCAGGTTGTTTTTGTGCTGCTCATTCTTGGAGCAAAACCAACAACATCCTCAGATAAACATGAAAACTTTTTCTCCTCCTCCTGTTCTGTGCTCATGTTCACCAAACACAACACACGTCATGTATCAACACCCTCACTCAGCACATGTGGCAGTTTGGGTCAAAACAATAAAAGTTTGAAGCAACAATACAATATTTCATCATTTTTTCTTATCTGGCAACCCTGCGTGACGTGGAAACAACAGTTTCCATGTAAAGCTGCTCTGTTTTGTTCATTAGTCCCAGTAAACCTCGTGAAAACACTAAAGATTTCCACAACAGGACCTAAATCTCAGGCCTCGTGGGTCGTTTTGACCCCAGGGCAGCAGGAGGGTTGACTCAGGATGTTTCAAACCCTCCTGTCAGCTTTCAGTAACTTTACTGCCCTCTAGTGTTCATTGAGGGAAATTCGACCCATTGAATACCATCTATGGGGGAGTGGTGGTGAAGAGGTTAGAGAAGGCAAATCTGTGATCAGGAGGTCGCTGGTTCGAACCCCCCCTCCACCTCCCTCGTCCGTCAGGGCAAAAATGTGGGTGGTAACGGTGAAGCACTCACACCTGCCTCTGCTTTGAACCATTGAGCAAGGCTCAAGTGTAGAGAACCAAGTTCAAAAGATGTTCAACAGCTGCTGCAGAAGCAATGTGGCCACCATGGCTTGGCAGACTGAAAAATAAGTCTCAGCAAGCAGTCAGTGTGAAAACTAACTGTCTAAACAACACTCTTAATATTTTAAACTGTGAGCTGCAGAAAATAAATACATGAAATGATTTGAGTCAGGAGGAGCAGCTTTAGACTTTATGGAAAATATTGCATATGTTGTGTTTTCCTCTTCAGACTGAGGAAGTCTTTCGGATGAAAGACAAAACGTTTCTACTGTACTTTTGTTTTTGTTGTTTAGTTTAGTTTTTTGGATGTCCAGAGGACCAAACTTAACTTATTTACATGAATCCAAACGTTCAGCTCTTTCAGGACAATCCTGCTTTGGCTTTTGGTGTTGTTGCAACTTTAGCTTTTTTAAATATTTACCGTATTTTCCGGACTATAGGTCGCAGTTTTTGCCCTTTTTAAAATATTTACCGTATTTTCCGGACTATAGGTCGCAGTTTTTGGCCTAATTTGCATGCCCTGTGACTAATAGAGAGGTGAGACTTGTTTATGGATTTTTCCCTCATATTTTTAGACCAATGTTTGGCTCAGATATAACCGTTTTTCATTTGGGCAAAAAATGGTGCAGTACCACTTTTGTCCGCTAAGAGTCCACCGACCGTTCCCAGCTCATGTGTCCGTCCGAAAAATTCCTCCTCTGCTCGGATTGACTCTGTCAGAGCCCGGCCTCCTGCTCTGGAGCTCTGACACTTCCAGAGAGTCCACCGACCGTTTCCAGCTCATGTGTCCGAAAAAAGCCTCCTCTGCTCGGATTGACTCTGTCACAGCCCGGCCTCCTGCTCTGGAGGTAAGAACTACGAAACCACAGGACAGATTTTCTTTAAACTTACAGAACATAATTACTAGGTTGCCATTTACAAACTGTTAGCTGCAGGAGATGTTTAGAGCTAAAAAAAAAATTTGATCTTTTAGCATCGTTGTTTGTTAGCGGTTAGCTTACCGTAAACGGATACTATAACTCGTGATCTACAGGACAAATTTTTATCAAACTTACAGAACGTAATTACTTGGTGGTCATTTACAAACTATGACCTGTATGAGACATTTGAGCTAAAATTTGATTTATTTATAATTTATTTTGGCAGCGCACGCGACGGTTTGGAAGAAGTCAAAGCGAAACAATTTAAATCCAGCAGATTTGACCATTTCGTGAATTTATTAAGGAACGGTTAAGCTCAGGAACTCTTGTGCTATAATGTCAGCTAAGAAATATATATATTTTAAGCGTTTATTTAGCTAAATTTTAAAGAAATAAAGCCGCCCCACCCACGCGCATAGCAAAACTACTTTTTAAATCGGTTTCTCTGATCACACCATCGGTTGGTTTTCTAACTATCTTTCCAATCGGAGGCAATGTGTTCAACATAACGGTACTTCTTCCAGCTATTTAACAGTTAAAAATGGTGTACCACAAGGCTCAGTTTTAGGACCAACTCTCTTTACAATCTACATAGCTAATGTAGGTCACTGCATCCCTGATGCATCCTTACATTTCTATGCTGATGATACAGTTGTTTACTGCCGAGCTAAAACAGTAGCTAAGGCTTTCCAGTTACTGCAATCCGCTTTTGACATCATCCAGTCAGATTTGTTCCGTCTCAAACTTGTCCTAAATGCTGATAAAACAAAAGGGATGTTTTTTTCAAATAGGAAGGCGGTTCCAGCAGATCCTCCTCTGATTTTATCTTCAAATGGTGTCCCTATTGAGTTTGTTGATTCCTATAAATATCTGGGTATCCTGATCGATTCACATCTCTCTTTTAAACTCCACGTGGAAAACCTAGTGAAGAAACTGAAAGTTAAACTGGGTTTCTTTTTCAGAAACAGATCATGTCTATCACTGAATGTTAGGAAACGCCTTGTATCTGTGACTTTCCTTCCCTCCATTGATTACGGTGACATTCTCTACATGAATGCTCCTACAAGCACCCTGCGGATGTTGGATGTTGTCTATCATGGTGCACTAAGATTCATAACTGGTTGTGATTATCGTACCCACCACTGCACCCTGTATTCACTGGTTAACTGGACATCATTAACCTCACGCAGACTCTTCCACTGGTACATTTTCATCTTTAAATCACTTCTTGGTCTGCTGCCCTCATACATCTCCTCCTACATGTCTTTGCGTGAGTGCAGCTACAGTGTGCGCTCTCAGGACATGATTACCTGCAGTGTTCCGTCAGTGAGGACTGAACTTGGAAAAAGGGCCTTCTCCTACTCTGCTCCTGCTTCATGGAATATCTTACAAAAAGATCTGAAGCTCTCGACCTTGACTTCTCTAAATGGTTTTCAGAATCTGTTGGAATCCTGGCAAAAACCAATGCAGATTTGTTCCTGTCTTTGATTTTATACGTCTACCTTATAATGTTTTGCTAGTTTTTTGATACTTTGTTAAAAAAAAAAAAAAAAAATTTTTTTTTTTTCTCTCTTTTTGTTTTCTATTGTTTATTGTTTGTTTGTTTATTGTTTAATGGAAATTCTATCATTGCTGTTCATTGTTCTTTAGTTTTAGCAGGTCGCTTTCGTAAATGAGCCCATGAGGTTCAAAAGATTTACCTGACTAAATAAAGGTTGAATGAATGAATAAATCCAGCTGATTTGACAATTACTGTATGTGCATTTATTAAGGAAAAGTTCAGCTAAGACACATCTTTGCTATAATTTTCAGCAAACAAATAATAATTGTTTTTACTGTGTTAATCTTGTAAAGTCCTTCTGTGCTCGCTCGCTTCTGGCCGCCATTTTCAGCAGGGCAAATGAGGCGCTGACGCGTCACGTAGCGGTGACGCATAATAGATACGACCTAAATAAAGGTGCGATCTGTTTATGGATTTTTCCAATTTATTGCCAATAATTGGACAAAGCGACCTATAGAACAGTGCGATTAATCGGGCAGAAAATACGGTCGTCTTTTCTGTAATTTTGTTCTCATAGAAACTGAATTGAGCTCATTTTACATCCTTCAGATCTTTAGATGTGTTTACACCCTTTTACTGCTCCTTTCACTTTTTGTTCTTCTTCAACTTCTTTCAGCTTCTTTCAGCTGCAAATTTAAAAGTTTTTTCAGCTACATTCAGTTCATTTTAGCTGTTCTTTTTGCTGTTTTGTACTCTTTTTAGATTATTTCCGCTAACTACAACATTTTTGTGCTTCTTCTAACTTGTTCAGCTTGTTATGCTTCTTTCAGCTTCTTTTTGCAACTTTCAGCTTTTTCAGCTATTTTGGCTACTATTTAGCTGTTTTTATGCTAATTAAAGCTCTTTCAGCTAATTCAACATTTTTTGCACTAATGTCAACTTTTTTTTAGCCTAATTCAGAAAAAAAATCTGCTCTCTTCTTCTGGTAATTTAAGCTTCTTTCTGCTTTTTTAGTTACATTTCAGCTGCCTAATTTGGCAAATGTTTTCTTTCAGCTTTTTTCCCCTGCTAATTTAAGCTTGTTCTACCTTTTAAGCTATAGTTTAGAATTTTCTAGCTAATTTCAGCTGTTTTCAGTTAAATTCTATTTTATTGTGGTGATTTTTGCTACTTTCAACCTAAATAACTTATTTCTGCTAATTTCCGCTTGTTCTGCGCCTTTCAGCTTATTTCTGCAAGTTTCAGCTGTTTGGTAAATGGTAAATGGAGCTTATTTATATAGCGCTTTCCAGCCCCTGTGAGGAGCCCCAAAGCGCTTTATAATACCAGCCATCCACCCATTCATTCAGACATTCATACACCGGTAGTGGTAGCCTGCCTTGCAAGGCGCCATCCAGACCTACCGGGAGCAACTCGGGGTTAAGTGTCTTGCCCAGGGACACAACGACGGTGATGGGGCGGCCGTGGTGTAGTGGTAATGGCAGTCGTCTCCCGATCGGAAAGTTGGCGGTTCGACTCCCGGGACCCGCACCATGTGTCGTTGTGTCCTTGGGCAAGACACTTAACCCTGAGTTGCTCCCGGTAGGACTGGAAAGCACCTTGCATGGTAGTCTGCCGCCACCGGTTTATGAATGTGTGTAGCATTCAATATATGTGTAGCACTTTGAGATTTTCAGTAATGAAAAGTGCGTTATAAATTGAATTAATTATTATTATTATTATTATTATGCGGGATTCGAACCTCCAACCTTCCGATCAGGGGTCGACTGCCATTACCACTACACCACAGCCGCCCCTGTTTCACTATTTCAGTTACTATTTAGCTGCTTTTTGCTAATTTTGGCCTTTTCAGCTAATTCCACTTTTTTTTAGCCAATTTCAGCTCTTTTCACTTCCTTCTATTCAAGCTTCTTTCTGCCTTTTCAGCCATTTTTGTAATTTAAGCTTTTTTCTCAGTTCCTGCTTATTCAAAACTATTTCAGCAAATATGTGCTCTTTCTGCTTTATTCTGCTAATTTAGGCTTGTTCTTCGATTTCAGCTACAATTCAGCACATTTTTAGCTAATTTCAGCTGTTTCTCAGCACGTTCTTCTGGAATAAGCATTCACACAAAATGCTGTTTCTCTATATTATATTCATATTGTTTAGTGTATATCTTAGGTAATGGTTCTTTTTATACTCCACAGTCACTGGTTGACTTTAAAAAAAGGTTTAAAGACCTTTCTTTTTAAGCGAGCCTACTCTGCCTCCACATGATTTTATCTTTGATCTTAGTTGATAGTATCATTGATTTTACTTGATTTTATCACTTGTTTTTATTTGATCTTTGATTTTTGTTGCACTTTGTAGCACTTTGAGATTTTTGTTAATGAAAAGTGCGTTATAAATTAAATTCATTATTATTATTATATATACATATATATTACCACAGGGATCTATTCTAGGGCCAGTCCTCTTCTCTCTTTACATGCTGCCATTAGGATCAATCATTGCACATCATAACCTGTCTTTTCACATGTATGCAGACGATTTACAAATCTATCTGCCAGTCACTCCCAACCCCTCACTCAGTTCAAACACTCTTGTCAACTGCTTAAATGACATTAAGCACTGGCTCTCTCAAAACTTCCTCCACCTAAACACAGATAAAACTGAATGCATTTTGTTTGGTGCACCTGATGACACCAGCAACATCCTTCCCAGTCCCAGTGTTGGTTTTCCCCTCCCCCACTTCAACTCGGTGGTCAGAAATCTTGGAGTGCAGCTTGACTCCAATTTAAAGTTTGATAAACAGATCAGTTCTGTTGTCAAGACCAGCTTCTTTCAGCTCCGTCTGCTCTCCAAAGTCAAGTCATTTCTTAGTCGTGGTGATCTGGAGAAGGCCATCCATGCCTTTGTGACCTCCAGACTTGACTATTGTAATGCTTTGTATCTTGGCATTAATCAATCCTCCATCTCCCGTTTACAGCTTGTACAGAACTCTGCCGCGCGCTTTTTGACCAACACACGAAAATATGAACACATCACTCCTGTCCTGTCCTCTCTACACTGGCTCCCAGTTCAGTTCAGGATACAGTTCAAGTTGCTGCTGTTTGTTTTCAAAGCTCTGAATGGACTTGCTCCCCTCTACATCTCAGAACTTCTGAAAGTCCATCAGCCTGGCAGGGACTTACGATCTGCCAGTCAACACCTGCTGGAGGTGCCTCGCTCGAGGTACAAGCAATGGGGAGACCGGTCATTTTCTGTCGCCGGCCCAAAAGCCTGGAACAGCCTCCCCCTTGAGCTGCGTGCCACCTCCGATCCGACTCTGTTCAAAACCAAATTGAAGACCCACTTGTTCAAAAAAGCTTTCAGTGTGTAACTTTTATTATTTTGTATTTTAGTATGTAGCATCTTTATTTCAATTGCATTTTTATTTCCACTTGTTCAAAAAAGCTTTCTGTATGTAACTTTTATTACTTGTGTTATTTTAGTATGTAGCATTTTTTATTTCCATTGCCTTCTTTTATCGCTGTGGTTTCTTATTCTATTTTCATTGATTTATTGTTCCCGTTTATTCTTCTTTTTATCCTGTTAAGCACCTTGGTCAATGCAAGGCATTGTGGAAGGTGCTATACAAATAAAGTTTATTATTATATTATTATTATTATTATTATACTTTATATTTTTGCTGTTGTTGGTGTAAAGGATTATGAGGAGGTCAATATTAATACTGGCCTCTTTACCTTAATTAATTTACTTATTCAGATTGAATAGTAATTTCACGGATTCTTTCTTTTTCAGTTTACCCAATATTTCTGTGATCTTTATGATGGATAAATAAATAAAGCCATTAAGTGACAGAGACGTTAACTTAGTTTGATATGTCAAAGACACTATCATTTATTTAAAATAAATCAACTAAATTAACACCATTACACTTGATTGACATGATTTCACTTTCTTTCAATTTAACACGTCAGCACAGTTAAATTTAACACAACAGACTTCAATACTGGATGTTAAACATATTTAGTCTGAGGGCTCTTTAACTTAAATATAGTTTCCAGATAGATTGAGAGGGATAAGGGAATAGGAGGAAAGATAGAGAGATGGTTTACAGGAAATTGTCTTGAGCATGTTACCAAAAGTGACACTTCCCATCCGACTTCTGCTAAAATCCAGGTACGTTTGTAAACAGCTCTTTACCTTCGACGACGAGTCTGATAAAGAGATGACACCAGCCTTTCAGATGCACAGAGTCCTTCAGGCCCAGCACGTCCGAACTGGTTGTTTACTTTCAACGTCTCCTGGGTTCCGCTTGGATCATCAGAAAATGTGTCAGCTCCTGGTTGACTTCAAGATAAACTTATTCCAGGAAGGAATAAACAAAGTTTTGAGCTTACGCTCGTTCGAAGTGGACTCATAACAGCATGTTATTAGTCCTTAGCTGGATGACGAGTCCTTAGCGTGTGACTGAGTTCATCCAGCTCTTTGGGAAAAGTTCACATCTCTTTGAAGCTCCCAGCAGACTCAACAGTTCCAGCAACAGCTTAGAACTTTTAGGAAGGATCCGAGATGAGAGAAACTTGTCTCTTTCTCATTGGTCCGTGGACCAGCGAGGGGTTCACTTGTTGTTATCAAGATTCAAGGTGAAATTCACAGCAGAGTGAAAATGTTTGGAAAGACAGAGAGTACTGGAGCCGTTCTCAATGAAAACAACAGATTAACTGTCTTCTGCCTTTCTAAACAAAACGGCCGGGCCTCTGTGACCCGAGACTTCAACTTTAACACAGCAGTGAACACAGTTTAACTCTTACAGAATAACACAGCTTAAAAGCACACATCATGAAAATGACAAAAGTTATTCTTTTGATTACATTAGAATAAAATCAAAGATAGAAATAGTCTCTTTTGGTGACTATGTTCTCAGATTACAACTAATGGAATAATTTGTAGTAAATGTCTTGCTTTACTGAGAGGTCAGTAAAGGTCATCTCTGGAACAGTTCAAAAATACACAAGTGTATCAAAGTGGACACGGTGATGCCCACTACATTGGATGTAACTGGGACCCTGAGTACACAATTTCATTCCACCTCATGTACCTCATGTGATGTGAACGACTATAAAGAACGTTGACCTTTCATCTCGTATGCTTTGCTTCCACCCTGTCTTTTATTGTTTTATCGGTGAGTGTATTGGCACAGTCCAGTCGATGGACCCACAGGAACTGGTAAATGTACCGTCTGTCTGATTCCAGGTGTCTAAAGCGGCGGCGGACCTCATGTCTTACTGTGAAGCTCACGCCAAGGAGGACCCTCTGTTGTCGCCGGTGCCGGCGTCAGAGAACCCGTTCAGGGAGAAGAAGTTCTTCTGTGCCATCCTGTAAACTCCACACGGCCTTCAGCCGCCGGCGTTCAACATGAAGGTTCAAAACTCACAGGAATCTTCTACTGGGACGGCGTGGCAATTTGTTTTGCCCAGTTTGGCACTTAAAGAGTGAAAAGGTTTAAACGGCAGCGTCAACATGTAACCAGTAAACATGTTGGGGTTTGTTGGGGTCGTGCAGCACGATGAGGGGATGTTAGCGATGATGGTAGCAAAGGATTAAAAATCGCCCGGTGGTGTAACGGGCGATGGGACGACCAGCCACCAAGTCGTCAGCTTGTATTGTGTACAAATAAAACGGTTAAATCATTGTGTTGTTGTTTCGGGACTTGTGGGGGGGTTCTGTTAAAAGGTTTGTGGGGTGCAGCTATGAGACAGCACCTGATTACGACATTAAGGTCGTTGAGTTTTATTTGTTCCACTTTCACCAAAACATCTTTGTCCAACTGTATGAGGTCATTTCTGAGGCCTTCTTCCCCTTTCATCTGTTTTTCTAAAAGCAACATGTCCGTGAACTCTTTTAACCAGGACGTTGTTGCCGTTACACCTTTCTGAAAACGTGCATCATCGATCTGACTCGGTTTGTCTCCTTGTCCTCCTAAAATCTATTAAACTAAGAATACCGTTTAAAACAAACATGAAGTCATTTTAAGATATATGGCAACAGATCCATGTTTTCTTCAGAGAACTTCTTTTACCACTGGTTCTAAAACTGGGGGCAAGACCCCCAGGGGGCTGCGGAGTCATTGCATGGGGTATGTACGACCACTGTCATTATTTACAATTTTATTTTCAGGCCTAAAAATGGCAAGAAAAATAAAAGTTTAGACGTTTCCGACTGGGACTTGTTTTTGTGACGGACGGCGCAGAGGGAAGGGGGAGGCTTTAAAGAATTTCAAATTTTACGTCTTGCTTTAAAGCTCTTAAGAACCGAGCTCCACTTTACATTAAAGAACTTGGTGTTCTGAAACGGCGCTCACAAGCTGCACATCCTTTCCAACCTGATCCAGAAACCAAGTTTCTAAAGCAGAATGGGAGACAGAGCTTTCAGTTATCAGGCTCCTTTCTTGTGGAACCAACTTCCAGTTTTTGTCTGTGAGACTGACACTAAGCTTAGGCTGAACACGTTCCTTTTTGATGAATCCTATAGTTAGGGCTGGCTTAGGTTTCCTGAGCTATCATTTAGTTCTGCTGCTATAGGCTTAGACTACTGCTGTCTTCACTCACTCTACTCTTCATGTTTCATTATTTGTAATTATATCATTTATATGTGTTTTACTTTGTTTTTCTTCCCATAGAAACTACACCTGGATTATAGAAACTACATTTGGACCATGGAACCTACACTTGGACCATAGAACCTACCCTTGGACTATATAACCTACACTTGGACCATAGAACCTACACTTGGACCATAGAAACTACACTTGGACCATAGAAACTACACTTGGACCATAGAAACTACACTTGGACCATATAACCTACACTTGGACTATAGAAACTACACTTGGTCTATAGAACCTACACTTGGACCATAGAACCTACACTTGGACCATATAACCTACACTTGGACCATAGAAACTACACTTGGACCATAGAAACTACACTTGGACCATAGAAACTACACTTGGACCATAGAAACTACACTTGGACCATAGAAACTACACTTGGACCATAGAAACTACACTTGGACCATAGAAACTACACTTGGACCATAGAAACTACACTTGGACCATAGAAACTACACTTGGACCATAGAAACTACACTTGGACCATAGAAACTACACTTGGACCATAGAAACTACACTTGGACCATAGAAACTACACTTGGACCATAACCTACACTTGGACCATATAACCTACACTTGGACCATAGAAACTACACTTGGACCATAGAAACTACACTTGGACCATAAACTACACTTGGACCATAGAAACTACACTTGGACCATAAACTACACTTGGACCATAGAAACTACACTTGGACCATAACCTACACTTGGACCATATAACCTACACTTGGACCATAGAAACTACACTTGGACCATATAACCTACACTTGGACTATAGAACCTACACTTGGACTATATAAACTACACTTGGACCAAATAAACTACACTTGGACCATAGAAACTACACTTGGACCATAGAAACTACACTTGGACCATAGAAACTACACTTGGACCATAACCTACACTTGGACCATATAACCTACACTTGGACCATAGAAACTACACTTGGACCATATAAACTACACTTGGACCAAATAAACTACACTTGGACCATAGAAACTACACTTGGACCATAGAAACTACACTTGGACCATAGAAACTACACTTGGACCATAACCTACACTTGGACCATAGAAACTACACTTGGACCATAGAACCTACACTTGGACCATAGAACCTACACTTGGACCATAGAAACTACACTTGGACCATATAACCTACACTTGGACCATATAACCTACACTTGGACCATAGAAACTACACTTGGACCATAGAAACTACACTTGGACCATATAAACTACACTTGGACCATAGAAACTACACTTGGACCATAGAAACTACACTTGGACCATAGAAACTACACTTGGACCATATAACCTACACTTGGACCATAGAAACTACACTTGGACCATAGAAACTACACTTGGACCATATAAACTACACTTGGACCATAGAAACTACACTTGGACCATAGAAACTACACTTGGACCATAGAAACTACACTTGGACCATATAACCTACACTTGGACCATAGAAACTACACTTGGACCATAGAAACTACACTTGGACCATAGAAACTACACTTGGACCATATAACCTACACTTGGACCATAGAAACTACACTTGGACCATAGAAACTACACTTGGACCATAGAAACTACACTTGGACCATATAACCTACACTTGGACCATAGAAACTACACTTGGACCATAGAACCTACACTTGGACCATAGAACCTACACTTGGACCATAGAAACTACACTTGGACCATAGAACCTACACTTGGACCATAGAAACTACACTTGGACCATATAACCTACACTTGGACCATAGAAACTACACTTGGACCATATAACCTACACTTGGACTATAGAACCTACACTTGGACTATAGAACCTACACTTGGACCATAGAACCTACACTTGGACCATAGAACCTACACTTGGACCATAGAAACTACACTTGGACCATATAACATGCGTGGGTTTCCTCCGGGTACTCCGGTTTCCTCCCACAGACCAAAAAACATGCTTGTTAGGCTGATTGGTGACTCTAAATTGACCCTAGATGTGAGTGTGAGAGTGGATGGTTGTTTGGTGTGAGTGAGACAGGTCCCTCTTGTAAATGAGTCCCCGTGACTCAACGAGGCTAGCCTGTATAAATAAAGGTTGAATGAATGAATGAATAACCTACATTGGACCATAGAAACTACACTTGGACCATAGAAACTACACTTGGACCATAGAAACTACACTTGGACCATAGAAACTACACTTGGACCATAGAAACTACACTTGGACCATAGAAACTACACTTGGACCATAGAAACTACACTTGGACCATAGAAACTACACTTGGACCATAGAAACTACACTTGGACCATAGAACCTACACTTGGACCATAGAAACTACACTTGGACCATAGAAACTACACTTGGACCATAGAAACTACACTTGGACCATAGAAACTACACTTGGACCATAGAAACTACACTTGGACCATAGAAACTACACTTGGACCATAGAAACTACACTTGGACCATAGAAACTACACTTGGACCATAGAAACTACACTTGGACCATAGAAACTACACTTGGACCATAGAAACTACACTTGGACCATAGAAACTACACTTGGACCATAGAAACTACACTTGGACCATAGAAACTACACTTGGACCATAGAACCTACACTTGGACCATATAACCTACACTTGGACCATAGAAACCTACACTTGGACCATAGAAACTACACTTGGACCATAGAAACTACACTTGGACCATAGAAACTACACTTGGACCATAGAAACTACACTTGGACCATAGAAACTACACTTGGACCATAGAAACTACACTTGGACCATAGAAACTACACTTGGACCATAGAAACTACACTTGGACCATAGAAACTACACTTGGACCATAGAAACTACACTTGGACCATAGAAACTACACTTGGACCATAGAAACTACACTTGGACCATAGAAACTACACTTGGACCATAGAAACTACACTTGGACCATAGAAACTACACTTGGACCATAGAAACTACACTTGGACCATAGAAACTACACTTGGACCATATAACCTACACTTGGACCATAGAAACTACACTTGGACCATAGAAACTACACTTGGACCATAGAAACTACACTTGGACCATAGAAACTACACTTGGACCATAGAAACTACACTTGGACCATAGAAACTACACTTGGACCATAGAAACTACACTTGGACCATAGAAACTACACT
>JBBPBX010034790.1:21766-32409 GCA_038048925.1 Garcialebias charrua
TATATATATATACTGTGTATATATATATAAATACTTTATATATATATACAGTATTTATATATATATATACAGTATATATATATAAACTATATATATATATAATGTATATATACTGTGTGTATATATATACTGTATATACAGTATATATATACTATATATATAGATAGATAGTGACAGAGAAGAAATATGTTTATAAAAAAAGCTACATACCCCAGCTTTAATAAACTAAATCAATAAAAAAACAAAGATTTTGTTGCTGTGTTCTTTCAAATAGAAACTGATTTCACTGCATGTTCATGAAGAATCATCAATTTAATGTTTGCATGAAAACATGGTGACTATGAGAACTGTTTGTTTTCATCATCTCCCCCTGTGAGCATCGAATCTCATTATGTAACAAAACCAGAATCTGAACAAGTCCAGGTGGAGTGCATCAACCCAGGTTTGACTTCTCAGGAGCTGAGTGTCTCCAGCACGCAGCTGGCTTCCTCTTCGGACCGTAGGTCCCTCTGGGTGTAAATTCCTCGTCGGAAGCCCATCGACAATGTTTCAAAACTCTAGATGCGTAACACAGATAAAATGTCACACACTGCAGCAAAGTAATATAACATAACTTATTGAAAGGGTTATACATAATTTACGATACTTTATTACAAATACGCAAAGATTTGAGAAGGAAATAGTCCATCCTCTTACCGGTGACTGCGCCGACGCCATTACAACTGTTTACATGCATGCGCGTTCAAGAGAGGCCAACCTGTGGAGGAGGAGCTAAGGAGGCGGAGTTGCAGGTCACCCAGAGTGCAAGGGGGAGGAGGGAGAAAGGTCTCTGTTCAAAATTTTCCTAAGTGCCAGCGTGTTCCAGATATTGCAGACCGTGCCTTTAATTTGCCGTTTTAATATTTAATTAATAGCAGTGTTTCACCTAGTTAATTTGCCATGGCGGGGTGCTCATCTCATCCATGATTTTTGTTGACGGGGTACGGAGACATGTCTGAGCGCAGCTTGTACCAACGGTCGGGGGTGCATTCATCATGAGGGAAGAGGCACCTTTAGCTTTTAGCTAGCGCACCTGTATTGTGCGCTGCTAGCTTAGCGTGACATATTTGAGTTGTGTGCTGTTTATACAGACAGTTTTTGAGTGTGTGTGTGTGTGGGGGGGTGTTCAGCTTGAGAGAAGAGGCAATGTGAGCGCTGCCTTTAGCTTTTTAGCTACAGAGCCTGTATTTCACGCTGCTAGCTTAGTGCTATGTCAGTGGGGGTGGGGGGACAAGTTCAGTTTTGTAGGCGAGGTGCTCGGTTCTGTTGTGGGTGGGGCACCCCGCTTGTATAATGGTAGGGGAAACACTTCATATACTGTGTATACTGTATATATATTGTACATGTATATGTGTTAAAAGGTATACATTTGCTTTTTGGAGTCTTCATGGTTCTATTTAATTCTGTAAACACAAAAGTTACACATTGTAACATTTAGGATGGCGGGGCTATTCTGTTGACTGGGCGGAGATCTCGGTTCTGTTGACTGGGCGGGGCTCTATTCTGTTGACTGGGCGGAGCTCTCAGTTCTGTTGACTGGGCGGGGCTCTCGGTTCTGTTGACTGGGCGGAGCTCTCGGTTCTGTTGACTGGGCGGGGCTCTCGTTTCTGTTAACTGGGCGGAGCTCTCGGTTCTGTGGACTGGGCGGAGTGCAGATTGTATAAGGGCCACTTTTGAGCCACATGTTGCCCTCCTCTGGTATATACAGTATACGGTCCATGGTTTGTTCATGTATGATTTCTACCAGACGTACACAACTTGATGGTTTCCTTGCAGCTAAACAGTGCCACACACAGGTCTGGCATAGTTACTACAGCATTTTGGTCTGTTTTCTGTTTTTATGTGTGGATGAAAACGTTTCTGGAAACGGTGCTTTATAAGGAGATTTTCAAAAAGGGCAAATAAAAATATTCCTGTGTGGACATGGGCTAAGGGTTGTTTTACAAGCATGCACTCTGCCTTGTACTGTGTGCAGTCATTTTACAGCCTTGTGGTTGTTTCTGTTTCTAGCTTCTGTAACTGTTCTGAAGTTTCGGGTGACATTTTGTTTCATGCGCTCGATGCCAGGGTGAAGAGACGCTGACGCTCCCTGAATGGAAGCTTTTCAGGAGCCGACGCTCTCTTGATGTTCACCTCCAGGTTTCTGCAAATGTACAAGCAGAAATACTTGAAGTGTAACATTAACAAGTACACAAACAGGCTGTGTGGTTTTAAAATATGTGTGGTTTACTCAGGGACAGCACTTCATAAATAAAATGCCTAGATCATTTTCTTGTTTTGCACATCTGCTTTGGGACATTTCTGTCATAAAACAATTGTGTTAGGAAAGCTGCTTGAATATTTTCTAGACTTGAATTTCATTCTGAAGCCGTTTGTGTCATGAAATGTCAACTCACTCATCTGATGTCACGTTGTCTTCGTGCTTTAGGACGTCTGCTCTTTGTTCTGCCAAAAACAAACCAACGAGTGTGGAGATGAATCAGTCTCAAATGTAGTCGCACAAGCGTACAAGGTTTGTACAAGTACAGTAAGATTCACAAGTTTTACAGAGGCGTGCTCGGTGCTTGGACGAGACTGATTTACCTCCATGAAAACGGCGGTTCAGTCATTTCAAATAAAAAAAGATCAGCTGAGCATGTTTTATTTCTTCTGCTGCAGTGATCGTGTTTCTGTCTGTTGTCTTTAGTGTTAGCAAAATAAACTGGACACATTTCAATAAAACTCAGAAAGTAATGGATGTTTGTACCTTTGTGTTTGATGTGGGGGGGCTTCTCTTCTTCCTGCTCCCGTCGATCGCTTCCATCGGAGCATCTGTTCGTCTAAACATGGAAAATCACAAAATGTACTTAAAGCACTGAAACACAGGTTAGTGTTTAACTCAGGAACTTTTCTGTTCCCTGACCAGGGGCGGCCGGCCAATAGGGGGCGCTAGGGCGCCGCCCCACTGGAACTTCTGGAGCTATTCTCCATTTTACATTGAAGACTTAAAGGGGACCTCAGATGTATTTTTTAAATTTTTATGGTATTTCTGTGGGATATCCAGACCCTATTCCTTCAATTTAATGCACAAAATAATTATTAGATAATCAATTATACCCTTTTTAATTCTGCCATTTTTAACTTTCGTTTTGAACGACCGGTTTCTTGAAGTCCACGCCCTTCAACGATCTGTTCACGCCCTCTGTAACAGCCAGTATCTGTAATGTGTTGTTGTTTTAAAATTAGCTCTTTTTTTATTACTCATTTGACTTACTGTTAGTGTTAGCTTAAGATAACTTACCGAAACCCGTCTGAGCGCGCCGCAGTTTGCTGCTCCTTTTAGCATTAGACCACCCGAATCCGAAGCTAATGTTAGCTTGTTCCTCTTCCGGTTTTCGCCAGCTCCGCTCGTGAAGCACGCGGAGATTTTGGGAGTTATCGCTGTTCCAGTGAAGACAACACAAAGTTCACCAAGTGTCTCCCGTAAATTAATCTGTAAGGAGAAGGTCCTCTTGCTGCGAGCCTGCTGCGAGGCTGCTGCAAGGCTGTACAGTTGAAGCTCCGCTCCATCGCGCCGGAAGAGGGTCCCGTCGAACCCGGTCCTTCCGCCTGTGGTCCGCTCGTTTAATTTTTGCCGGCTGCGCGTTGGCAGCGATCGCAAATACACTAAAAATTGAACTAAAACATAAAAATAACAATTATACTTTATTTATAAAGCCATTTAAAAAAACACAGCTGCAACAAAGTGCTGTACACATGAAATTAAGAACATATAAACAAAAGATGAGATGAAATCATGAAAAACAACAGTCATGTGTTTAATACAGAAGTGGGTTGAGCCTAACCAGGGGTTGCTAGGTGAGGGGCTGGACTCAGGTTTGATCTGATTGGCTGGCGGCTTGTGACGTCAATAAATGCAGGAAGTGTGAATCCTGGTGTATTTATCAAAAATAAATAAATCTACTTAGAGTAAATAAACCACTGGGTGCATTTTTTTGGCACAAGGACTGTTTTTTTATGAAGTAAATACCCAAAGTTTAGTAAAAAAACATTAAAAAGTGAATTTTGCATGTGTGGTCCCCTTTAAAAAAAATTAATAAAAATGAAATAATAAAATAAAAATATTTCGAAATATATGTGTATATATGTTTTTAGTTGTGTAGGATAAATATTTTATAAGTAATGATGAGTTATATTGTTTGTTTCAAAAAACGTTTTCTGATTGGTGATGTATTTCCGGTCCTGGGGGCGCATGAATCATATCCGTAGACTCTCGTTTTAAATGGTGCAGGTGCAGTTATTCCACGACGTTACAAAACAATGGGAAGATGCTGGGCGCAGATTTCTGCGCCCTGGACACGTCGAACGTGAGCTCTACCTACCGATCATGTGCTTCCGGTCTTTTTTTATTGTTGTATGTCTGGGAAATGAGCCGTGCAGTGACTCAAGCAGGCTAGCTCAGGTAGGTTTTAAATCATTGAAAGCCCTTTATCTAATGTCTATTTGCATTTCTGACTGATATGCCTCTCAACTTTTAGAAGTCTCAGTTTGTGATAAAGCCTTCAGCTGACTGTTTATTGTAAAAGTGGCCACTGGTGAGTTTGTTTCTGGAGCTAGCATGCTAGTGCTAGTCTTTATCTAATGCTTATATATTACCATTTCTGACTGATATGCCTCTCAACTTTTAGATGGCTCTGTTTTTGAAAAACCTTCAGCTGACTGCAAGTGGGAACTGGTGAGTTTTTTTTTTCTTTGTTTGTGGAGTTAGCATGCTAGCGCTAGCCTCCAGGTTATTGTATTGGACTCTGATGGCTACATTTATTTCAATTTGCTTATAAAAATGATCAAACATTAATAATTTTATATACTAAATGTCACTGGCGGTGTTTTACTATTTCTTAACACTGTAATGATCTGGAGAATGAAAACAAAGCTTCTTGCAAGTAACTACTGTAGTTCCGATTAACATTGAAACATTTAACATTATATGGTGAAATGCTATACATGCTAAGGTGCATTAGGACCTTTAAAATTAGGAATATTTAAGAGAACCGGTACAAAAAAAAAGCTTGATTTTATTTATATTATGAACTTGTATTACTATAATTTATATATAATTTATTTATATATATATTTTAGTTTGTTCTTTGTTGTGTTAGTGAGTCAAATTGGTTCTTCTCATCCTGAGCATTTAATTGTTCTGTTGACCTTGTGTTAATCTGCATTTGATAAATAAACACGATTTGAACTTGGAACTTTTTTTTTTTCCATTTTTGAGAAATAGCCCCCCCGGTGGACATTTCACGTGCCGCCACTGTCCCTGACAAACCTCGGCTTTTGACGTTTTGTCCCCGAGCCGCTGCAGGACCACCGTCATGTCCAAGTCCTCGTCTTCCTCCTCGTCTTCCTCTCCTCTGCTCTGGACTTCCTGCAGCCTCGTCTGAAACTGCTGCTCCAGGTTGAGCCTCCTGAGTCGCTCGTTCTCCTCCGCCGTTCGCTCGTCCTTGGCCCGAAGCAGCCGCGCCTCCTCGTGGAGGAGCTCCACGGCCTGAAGCCTGCACTGCTCCTGCAGTTTCTCCTGGGCCTCCCTCCTCCAGGGGTCACGCAGCTCCTGGTGGTCTCTCGGCTTCACGGGACCTGTGATGTTCTGCTTGCAGGGCGGTTCTTGGAAGGAAACGTGTTTCGTTGGGGGGATGCGCACTCGGGGCTTCTCTGCTCCGTCTCCAGACGTGGCCGGTCTTTGCTGCTGCCACAGAACCGGAGGCCCAAGAGGCTTCTTGGCTGCAGGTACTGAGCTCTCGTGGACGTGAGCTCCTCGGCTCTGCTCGCTCCTCTTCTTCTGCACCAAAGAAGAGCTGAGCTGGAAGGTGGAGAGCGGAGGGTTTGACTGCGCGCTCGCCGCTCGGGTTAGGGGGATGTCGATGCGAATGGGCTGGACTGAAGGTGCAGGTGTGGACTGCTGCGAGAAGGGCGTCCTCCAGACACCTGCAGGACTTCTGAGGCTGCCACGCTTCGAGGGAGACGTGAGATCGGAGAGGACGTCGTCTGTAGAAACGCTTGAGCGTATCGGGAACGCCGCCGCTCGGTCCTTCTGCGCCGGGGACTCGTGTCTTTTGTCCAGCAGGCGTCCTCCACGGTCCACGCACAAGTTGTCCTGCGAGCGAGCCTGACGCTTACACATAAAAAACAACAACAAAGGTTTAAATTTAATTCTGTAATTTCACACTTGAATTATTTCATGTTCAACATTTTAAAGATCTGATGATGGGGATGAGTTCGGTTGGACACTTTTGGATAAAGAAAAAACCACAAAGGTCACAAACAACTTTTCATCTTCTTCCTGTTCAACAGGATCTAGATCAGGTTTGGTTCTGACCCATTCCTGGACGTTCTGGGTCATTACCCTGTGGGACGCCTCCTGACCAAACTTCCTGACACTTTGTGGTCCAGAAGCTTTTCCAGTCCACCTGAGGTTTCACTGGTCCCTGCACACATTCAGGACCTCCTCACCTTTGACCCTCCAGTTTGGTCTCATCTGTCCACGGGACATTCTCCAGAAGCTGCGTCTTCTCAACCAGTCTTTATGATCTGGTGTCCTCCTCAGTCGTCTTCCATTAGGTCCACTTTGTCTCAAACAGACGGTGTGATCTGACACAGATGACCTTTGACCTTGGAGTTCACCTCTAATCTCTTTGGAAGTTCTAGTCTCTGGGTACCATCTATCTCATCTGTCTCTACAGTTTGTCCTCAGTTGTTCTCTTGTGCAACAACTGATTTTCATTTGTTGGTTTTCAGTAAAATCTTAAATTATTAGTTTGGTCTGCTTCAAGTTTTCTGTGACCACAGTGTTTTGTTTTGTCTTTAACCAAAGTACGAACAGATTGATGTGCATGTGTTGCAGCGGCAGGACGTACCATCAGGGTTCTGTTGGAGGAACACGGTCCATTTGAAGGACTCTGAGACATTTTCAGGGTTTGCGGTGGTCGGCTCCGTTCAGACACAACGCTGTCCCTGGATTTAGGGTTTGGGAGGGTCAAGTACTCCCTGTGAAATGTCTTGAAGGCAAAAACAGAAAGAAAAAAAAAACACAAATACTCGTCAGGGAAAAGCAAGATTAGGCACCGGTTATTCTGCATTTCTAGTGTTTGATGCACTTTGTTCTTTAAAAAAAAAAATCATTTTGTCAACAACAAATGAGATTGCTCATCGTGCTGAGACAAACATCCCTACAGTGAAGCACGGCGGTGGCAGCATCATCCTGTGGGGACAGTTTTCATCAGCAGGGAATGAAGAACTCATCAAAGCTCAAGGACACTTGGACACTAACCCTGTGTGTGTGTGTGTGTGTCCTTGTTTATGCTACTTTGTAAGGCCCGTTTTCCCAACTTATACTACATTATGAGGACCAACTGCTCTTTATGGCCCAAAGCCCGAGCCCCATAGGAAGAAGTCCTGTTGGGTGTTAGGGGTTAGGTTAGGACTAAGGTGTGAATTGAGGATGTGTTAAGTAGGTTTAGGGTTAGGTATGTACTAGTAATGGTTAGGTTTAGGGTTAGGTATGTACTAGTAATGGTTAGGTTTAGGATAAAGGTTAGGGTTAGGTATGTACTGGTAATGGTTAGGTATGTACTGGTAATGGTTAGGTTTAGGGTTAGGTATGTACTGGTAATGGTTAGGTATGTACTGGTAATGGTTAGGTATGTACTGGTAATGGTTAGGTTTAGGGTTAGGTATGTACTGGTAATGGTTAGGTTTAGGAAGGTTAGGGTTAGGTATGTACTGGTAATGGTTAGGTATGTACTGGTAATGGTTAGGTTTAGGGTTAGGTATGTACTGGTAATGGTTAGGTATGTACTGGTAATGGTTAGGTTTAGGGTTAGGTATGTACTGGTAATGGTTAGGTATGTACTGGTAATGGTTAGGTATGTACTGGTAATGGTTAGGTTTAGGGTTAGGTATGTACTGGTAATGGTTAGGTTTGGTTAGGTATGTACTGGTAATGGTTAGGTATGTACTGGTAATGGTTAGGTTTAGGGTTAGGTATGTACTGGTAATGGTTAGGTATGTACTGGTAATGGTTAGGTTTAGGGTTAGGTATGTACTGGTAATGGTTAGGTATGTACTGGTAATGGTTAGGTTTAGGGTTAGGTATGTACTGGTAATGGTTAGGTTTAGGGTTAGGTATGTACTGGTAATGGTTAGGTATGTACTGGTAATGGTTAGGTATGTACTGGTAATGGTTAGGTTTAGGGTTAGGTATGTACTGGTAATGGTTAGGTATGTACTGGTAATGGTTAGGTTTAGGGTTAGGTATGTACTGGTAATGGTTAGGTTTAGGGTTAGGTATGTACTGGTAATGGTTAGGTATGTACTGGTAATGGTTAGGTTTAGGATAAAGGTCAGGGTTAGGCTATATGAATGAAAAATGAATGGAAGTCTATGCAAAGGCCCCATAAAGATAGCAAAACAAACCTGTGTGTGTGCGTGTGTGTTTGCATGAGCGTACGTGCGTGCATGTGTATCTGTTGATGTGTTACCAAAACCTTTTAAAATTTAACGCATATTGACCTAAAATCTGTGGTAGTAGTTGAGACTGGAACCCAACACACAACCTGAGCTCGAACACATCACTCAAGATCTTTGTTGAACGTTTAGCCATTACCCATTTGGAGACCACTCTTGTTTGTTAGCAAAATATCTTATGAACCACTTGATTTATTTCTACAACTTTTGGAGCCGACCTGATTTAAGACGGTCGGCTCGGCTGACTGGTCTTAGAAAACACAAAAACAGCTACAATTCAGTTGATGCACAGATATCGCGCTAAAGTTTGGCGTGGTAGTAGCCGAGAGTCGTTCAGATCACACTCCCAAGAGCAGCTCAGTTTTTTCATAAAAATGCATTTAAATTTTAATCTTTAAAGCAGCCCAATATAGAAAACACGTTTTGAAACCTCGTGTAAACCAGTTCTTAAATGTTTGTTTTTCAGTTTCTGGTTCTGTGTCTGTTATTGGAGCCGAGTGTCTTTATTTTTTTATAAACCGTCTGAGGCCGCAGAAAACAACACAATATTTAATAATCGTATTAAAAGCTTACGTCAGTGCAAAGGTTGATGCTGGAAACTGATGACACCAAGTTTCTTTTGTCGTCAGGGTCAGCTGGTTCTGGTCCAACCTGCAGGTCAAAGTCTGCTGAACGAGCAGAAAGTAAAAGTGCTGATTTATTCTCACCCCCGTGCTTTAAACGTGTTTCACATTAAGGGCGCCCTCACAAACCGGCCATGTTGGGGTCAGAGCGGTAGAGCTGCCTGTTTCTCTGCATCCTCTGCTCCTTCTGTCTTCTGCTGCCCCGGAGCAGCCACCCTGAGGGACACCGGTCCACGACACCGTCCAGCATGGAGGCTCCTTTAGAGTGGTCTTCACCCCCTGATGAGAAAGTTTGAGCTAACGGGTGGTAAGAGAGAAAAGCCTTGATGTTTTCTCAGGTTCTGACCTGTACTGTGTGAGGGCGGTCCATTCAGCAGCGCTCCAAGGCCGTGGTAGCTCGCTCCAAACTTTGCGACCTGTAAGGTCACAATGGGACCAGTTTGCACCAAGATGGCTGCTGCCCTGAAACAAAGATCACGAACGTTAAGACAGCTGATTACAGGCGGCGTTTCTATCCTAGACCCCTTTTGAATTAACGGACTAACATTTCTTCAAGGGATGCATGTCACCCTTTGTCTTTTATAAAAGAGTTTTAAACTAAGTTCATCTTTCGTCCATTTATTTTCTTTACCTGCCTTCCTGTGAGCAGAGCCGGCCCTAGACAATTTGGTGCCAGAGGTAAGATTTGAGGTGGTGCTCCCTGTGCAAATTTTAAATCTTATTTACAAACATCCATCATCGTCATCAGCTTCTTCCTTTTCGGGTCACTGGTGCCCAGTCCAGCCATCACTGTGCGAGAGGCAGGGGACACCCTGGACAAGTCTCCAGTCCATCACAGGGACACCCTGGACAAGTCTCCAGTCCATCACAGGGACACATGGACAGGTATTTTTTTTATCATATACCCTCATCTTTTTTAATCATATACCCTCATATTTGTATCATATACGCTCATATTTTTTATCATATACCCTCATATGTTTTTATCATATACCTCATATTTTTTATCATATACCTTCATATTTTTTAAATAATATACTGTACAGTACCCTCATATTTTTTATCATATACCCTCACATTTTTTAAAAATCATATACCCTCATATTTTTGTCATATACCCTCATATTTTTATCATATACCCTCATAATTTAATCATATACCCTCATTTTTTAATCATATACCCTCATATTTTTATCATATACCCTCATTTTTTTTTATCATATATCATATTTTTATAGTATACCCTCATATTTTTTATCCTAAACCTCATTTTTTTAAAGCATATACCCTCATATTTTTTGTCATAAACCTCATATTTTTATCATATACCCTCATATTTTTAATCATATACCCTCATATATGTATCACATGTCCTCATATTTTTATCATATACCCTCATTTTTTTAAATCCTATACCCTAAATTTTTTTTTCATATACCCTCATGTTTTTTTATCATATACCCTCATTTTTTTATCATA
>JBBPBX010034791.1:0-32409 GCA_038048925.1 Garcialebias charrua
TTCAAAAGTTTTTTTTTTTTTTTTTTTTTTTTTTACATTGAGAGACTTTGCACTTTTGGGTTTATTTCTTTTCAATTTCAAAAGAAAGTATAAAAAAACAATTTAGAAAAACCGAATGGCTAAAAAAAGAAAAATTGGCTCTGCAGTGAGACAAACAATAATCAGTTTTTTACTTCAGAACTTCACAACTTTAGTACCATTAAAATATATTAATAAAGCACGGGCCTGAAGGTAATGACTTGTTGATTTCTAGGTTCAGTTTACTTAATAAAACAAGGTTTAAGATGTACAAAAAGTTAAGATCCGAATGTCCAAAAGTAGTAAAACTAATTGTGGATTTTAGAAGTTCATGTTAGAATAAAAAATCATGACACAAAAGAAGGATTAGATGAGTTGGAGTTGTAAAACAAAGCCAACAATTTAGGCTTTGATAATCTTAGTAGAGAAAATGCTAATGTTTAGCAGTAACTTGTTTTCCTGTTTCCATCTTCTAAACTTAGCTAAAAAAGTAAGGACATTTATGTTTTGCTGTAATAATGCTTCATCGCAATAAACTTTATTGGAAAGCCTGGTTATTTTTTTGTGAATGGCAGCATATTTTTAACAATAAAAGGCATTTGTGGATTGAGCAGCAGATTTGAGCATGTGAGTTGCATCCATGAGAAATTACCTAATCTTCACTGCTAAAACTGCTTTCTCTTTTGATTAGTTTTGTTTTATTGAATTACATGTTTAAAGTCTTACAAAACAAGACATAATGGCAATTTTTCCAACGTATTCATTTAACAAACCGAAGCTAGTAGCATGTGGAAGAACCATACACAGCCACAACCACCTGGTACACCCTCATTCTGCTTACCAGCGTGGTCACTGCTGTTGGATGGCATTTCATTATTCAACCAGCACTTGGAGGAAGGCAGATAATGTGGTTGTGGTTACATTCAGACTTCAATCGCCCAGTTCAATAACAGCAGACAAGAATCAATGGAAGGCAGAGTAAGCTGTTTTTCATTGACAAACAAAAATTTGCAAGTTTTCCATGTGTCCCACAAATACAATTTCCAATCAAACGTTGCAAAATGGGGAAAATTATGCTTGAAAATACATGCTTTCCAATCATACTTGATTTATTGCCAAGAATTATTGTTACTCTGCTGCAGTATAATCTTGAATAATAATGTTCCTACCTCCACCATGTTGCAATAACGTTCCAAAACACATATAAAAGACACAAAGATGCCACACCGGTCCTCGGAACGGGCAGTAAAACAAGGTGAGGGGTAATTTATTCGATCATAGCTCCATAAATTGATCCCTGCGGTCTGACGGTGTCAGCACAAAGCTGTGTTAAGACATTTTTTAGAGCTGCTGCACTGTAAACACCACACCACCAAGGGACAAATGAATAGCTCATTGAGTGTCATGCAGCCCAGTTAAACAACTTTATTCCTATCAACTATAGCTACTTTAAAAAAGAATACAGTAAAACAAAGATGTCCTTTTTTGGCCTTTTGTGAAGTTTATCTCAACACAACCTGTCTCGTAAAAAGCTGGAAAAGACCCATTAATTTAGCACATCTGTACAACTAATTGAGTCAACATATTCGTTTTTATTGACGAGGCTACATTAATTGTTTAACAAACAAAAAAAGAAATTATGACTGTTAACAAAAAACTCAAATTGAAAATTAAGGGACGTGAAGCATTGAATGTGTCTTTCACTTCAGTTTATTTATAGATAGCACCAATTCACAATAAAAAAGTCATCTCAGGGCACTGAACAAATACATTTGCACACATTAAGAGAAGGAAATCAGTAAAAGTTATATTCAGTAAGTGCTCACTCTCTTGCCATATGTTCAAATCAGATTAAGAGAATGAGTAGGTTTGTGGACATTTTAGATAAAACTGTTTCTCACAAACAATGTGGGATTTTTTTGACCCCAGGAAGTTTTCAGCGAAAAGATCTTTAATGATTGTTTATCCTAGAAAATCAGGACTTTGTGTTCATTCTTATACAATCTGATGAAAGTTTCAGTTTTGGGGAGAACATGAGGCTGTGCTAATCTTTACTAGTCTGTGCAGATATGATAAAATGGTGACATCTAGTGTCTGGTAGTTTACACAACGTGAAAGGTTTGAGAGTTTGATAGTAAGCAGAAACAGTGGAGGATTTCTTTAATTATTTTTTGAGTTATTAAAAAAACATACTGGCTACCAATCTGATGGCCCAGATAAGTTATTTTCTTCCAAAAATATGAATGTTGGCCCTTGAAGTGAGAAAACAATACTATCTTTGAGGGAATAATGCAAATTTGGATAATGTTTTTACAAGTACTTGTGTGTGTGCATGTGTGTGCATGTAGTGTTAGCAAAAGACGTCATGAACCAATGGACAGATATATTGAATCCTCCAGAAGGTAGGTAAGGGGAGGGGGAATGGAAGTCTGAGATTACCATAAATGAGTTCTCTGCATTTAACCCATCACACGTGAGATACACGCAGGTGGATCAGTGGACAGCTATGTGGGTGCCCAGGGAGCAATTGGTGATTGGGTGTCTTGCTCAGAGACACCTCGACATGTGGTAATGGCTGGGAGTTGAACCGCGGCTTTCTGGTCCCAAATCAACTGCCCTGTCTCTGCCCCATCGAGCAATTAATAAGCATGCAAATACAACTGCTCAACTTTTGGAGTCAAGCCAATGTGTCTGCCACAAATAAACAAGTTTAGAAAACACAAAATGGTTTTACTCAGACACTTTTACAGATACAGGTGGTCCCCGACTTACGAGCGCTCTTACCTACGAGGTTCCGGACTTACGAGCTGGCGAACGAGCAGTAAATTTGTAAAGAACATACAAAAATACAGCACTTTTATGTGTTTTTAGATGAAAGTGTGTTAGCTAACCGTTTGGAAACAAGTTTCTGAGCATGTTTATGAACTAGTATGAACATTTGTGATGAAAAACGAGTGTTCATAGTAGCGCTAGCATACATTTTCCGACTTACGACGAAAATCCGGACTTACGAGAACACGTGTTTCGTGTTCCGACGTACGAGATTTCGCCTTACGAGAGCCTCGCAGGAACGGAACTCGCTCGTAAGTCGGGGACTACCTGTATTAAGCTAAAGTGTGGTGTGGTAGTGGCTGAGAGTCATCTTCAACAAGCACTTTAAGTCCTAACAGATCATGGGGGATCTTACAATATGAGATTAGGCAGAGAGTTTGTCCAAAATGGCTTTAACCCTGTCACTGTAAGATGATCTAAAGTTAAACATCTGGCATGAAAGGTGGTGGTTGATATGCATCCCTTCAAGGAATGCTAGACTTTTACCTTCAAGGAGAGTTCAAAGCAAATCAGTTAAGATTTTTAAAAAAGTAGGTAAAGAAAAAGAAAGCAATAAGAAAACTAAATTTAACTGACCTGGTTCATTCAGTTTATCCACCACTAAACTACTTCCTCATCATCGCAATTTACAGCATAACTGTATGAATTTAGTTATGCAACAACAGTAAAGCTCTCTGGAAATATATACTATAACTTAAGATAAAAAAAGAAAAACAATCTTATGAGAGGCACAGATATGTCCAGGATGCGTCCTCTGATAACTTTTTCCCCCATTTATCAGCTTTACTGAGAAACTGCTGAGCTGGCACATTCTGCAGCTACATCCTGCTTCACTGCCTTCAACATCTTTTATGTTCTTTTACACTGCAGAGTCTGCAGCAGCAATAAGAAAAAAGTAAACCCTCTTTGATTTCTAACGTTTTGTGCCAACTATGAAGCATGGTTGTTCTTCTGTAAGTTATTCAGATATGATGGAACATATCAATTTTGCTCAAATAAAGAAATTCTAATAAGTTGCTTTACAAAACAGATCAAACAGGATGACAGGAGGTTTGTGTGAAACTGCGTTATAGCACCGAGATGGAAGGTTCATGAACAGATAGCCCACAATAAGTGGTGCAATGTGAGACATTTTGTCTGTTTGTTTGTCTGCGTTGGATTTGAAAAAGGATTCGATTGAAAGACATCTGATTTTATTTCTAAACAGAGTGCAGAAAATAAGGAACTTTGTGTTGATTAATTGTTTGTTCTAACAATGCTTCTTGGCAATAGCTCTTATACTGTTGATAAACTATCTTAGATGGTGCCAAATTTGTTAGGAAAATGCATTTGTGGGTTGCACCCATGACAAACTTGCCAAATCTCTGCTAATGCCAAAAAACTTATCCTGCTATGGGGTCGTGTTTGATTTTCTGGTCCCTGATTGTCAGCACCTGTGAGCCACCGAATCCAATATTTCCACAGTCTGGAACTGAACTCTATTCTCCAAGATGGCAACACTTGCCCCAGACAGTGGCATTTATCAGAGGCTACTTCCAGAATCTGGGAGTGGAGTCAATGGGATGGCCTGCTTGAAGACCTGATAACACCACTGAGCACCTGTGACTCATCTTGAATGTGCTGTTAATTCCTGAGTGACCATCACAACCACATTGGCTGACTTTGATAAACTACACATGACTGTACAGCACTGTGAGACCAAACTGTTGAGCAGCATGTGGGTAGGGCTGCGTACCTTTCTAAAAATAAAAAATTAATCGGTATCTGTACCAGTGTCTGTACCTTCACTTTGGTGTTGGTTTCTGGACGGTTCTAACATCAATTCTAACAAGAAGAAAATTACGTTACACATTACAATACAAATTGTGAGTTTTATTTTTTAACGTTAGTATTTTTCCATTCCAAGCAGTTTTCTTACATAAAAATAAACAAATCATCTTCAGGTTAAAAGACCAGTTGCAAACCAGTGACACGTCAGTGTGTTTGTAATGCTCACTGCTACATACTGAGGACCTTTTCACTTAACAGTTTTTCTTCAGAAAAACCAACATGTCTGCTTTCTCTGGACACAAACAAGCCTGCTCCTGGCTGATGGTGTCTCCAGCAGTAGGAAATATTCTCTGAGGTTGTGGATGATACTTGTTGCACACACAGATACCTGGTTGACAAGTTTGATAGCACTGGCATAGTGTCCCTCACATTCTACCACCAGCTCACTGGATTCACTGAGGTTAGGGTTGATGCAGACTTCTGTACCTTTGTGTCTCTTCCTGAATCTTCTCTGTGGTTTAGGGCTCTTATCATCTCCCTAATTGACATTAGAAGACAAAACATCAACAATAACATGGTTGTGTTATTAGTGCTCAAAAAACATTACCTAGGCTGAGAGATAAAAGCTTAACTGGTCAACAATAATAATAATAATAATAATGAATTCAATTTATAACGCACTTTTCATTAATGAAAATCTCAAAGTGCTACAAGGTGCAACAGAAATTAAATGTCAATAAAACAAGTAATAAAACAAGTAAAATCAATAACAGTATCAACTAAGATCAAAAGTAGAATCATGAGGAGGCAGAGTATGCTCGGTTGAAAAGAAAGGTCTTCAAGCCGCTCTTAAAGTCAACCACAGACTGTGGGACCCTCAGACAGTCAGGAAGAGAGTTCCACAGGCGGGGGGCAGCCACACTGAAAGCCCGGTCTCCCATGGTCCTTAATTTGGTTCTCGGAATGTGAAGGAGATTACTGTTCTGTGACCGCAGCGACCGGGTGGATGAGTGTGGAATAAGAATATCCTTCAGATAATCTGGTGAAGTCCATGTAAGCATTGATGTGTAATGAGAGCAGTTTTGTACTGAATTCTGTAGGCGACAGGAAGCCAATGAAGGTTATGAAGAATGGGCGTAATATGTTCAAATTTACGAACTCGCAACAAGATCCTTGCAGCACTGTTTTGAATATATTGAAGTTTCTGAAGGTTTTTGCCAGGGATTCCAATAAACAGGGAGTTGCAGTAGTCGAGCCTGGAGGAGACAAAAGCATGGACGAGCTTCTCAGCATCGGAAAAAGTTAGGGATGGGCGAAGTCTAGAGATGTTTCGAAGATGGAAGAAGCAAGTTTTAAACAGAAGCTTAATGTGATTTTCAAATGTAAGATTGGAGTCCATTTTTATTCCAAGATTAGTAACAGAGGTGGAGAGGGGGATGTCTTGTCCAGAAAAGGAAAGTGTTGTTATAGTAGATGTCTGTACCTGGTGAGGGGTGCCAATCAGTATGGCCTCGGTCTTGGAGCAGTTTAATTGAAGAAAGTTCTGATTCATCCATGCCCTAATTGCCTCCAGGCAGGCAGAGAGGGCAGTGAGTGAAGATGGAGATGACAAGGTGGAAGATGAGGATGCTCCAGTCCTGATGTAAAGCTGTGTATCGTCGGCATAACAGTGAAAAGAAATGTTGAACTGATTAATAATTTGACCTAAAGGCAGCATGTAAAGGGAAAACAACAGGGGCCCCAGAACCGACCCCTGAGGGACACCACAGGAGACAGAGACTGTCTGGGACGTGGCGTTGCCAAGACTAACACATTCCAGCCTATTGGAGAGGAAAGATTTAAACCAGTCCAGGACGGTGTCACAGAGACCGACCTCCACATGAAGACGGTGGAGGAGGATACTATGGTCCACAGTGTCGAAGGCTGCAGTGAGGTCAAGGAGGACAAGGATGGAGGGAGAGCCAGTGTCAGCAGCCAAGAGGACATCATTAGTAACTCTCAGCAGTGCAGTCTCAGTACTGTGAGCTGCCCTGAATCCAGACTGGAACTTCTCATACAGGGAGTGTTGTTGTAAGTGATCCTGCAGCTGAGCAGCAACTGCTTTTTCCAGCACTTTAGACAGAAAAGGGAGGTGTGAAATTGGGCGGTAATTAGAAAAAATGTCGGGATCCAAATTAGATTTTTTCAGAAGAGGCCTAATGATGGCAGTTTTTAGAGGCAGTGGAACATGACCAGATTGAAGAGACTGATTTATTATTTGAGTGATAAGTGGGCCTATTGCAGAGTGATTGGATTTTATGAGAGACGAGGGGAAAGGATCCAGGGCGCAGGATGAAGGCTTCATTTTCTTGATGATGGCCTCCACCTCACTCTGAACAA
The DNA here is from genome assembly GCA_038048925.1 of Garcialebias charrua. Taxonomy (NCBI): domain Eukaryota; kingdom Metazoa; phylum Chordata; class Actinopteri; order Cyprinodontiformes; family Rivulidae; genus Garcialebias; species Garcialebias charrua. The sequence goes on from JBBPBX010034791.1 coordinate 7,000, forward strand.
CTTCGTCAAAGCTGTTAAGGGTCCCAGAATGCAGACGGGTAGATGGCACACTGAGAACAGGGAGGTTGTGGAGCTGAGATCTGATAGTGTCAATTTTGGTTTTAAAAGATGAAAGAAACAGCTCGCATTTTTGAGCAGAGTCCTCAAGAGTTTGTTTAATGGGATTAAGCAGACGAGTTATTGTGGAGAAGAGCTGTTTAGAGTTTCCAGGGCAGGTGTTGATGATGTTAGAATAATATTTGGAGCGTGCTTCTTTAAGAGAATAGGCGTACGCTTTCTGATGTTCTTTGTACGCCTGCTTATGTACCGAGAGACCAGATGATTTTAGACGTCTCTCGATAGCACGGCCAGTTGCCTTCATCTTGCGCAGCTCATCAGTGTACCAAGGGGCTGAACGGGAGAAAGACACCAGTCTTGTTTTCAAGGGAGCATGTAGGTCCAGGAGCTCCCCAAGAGATTGGTTGTAGTAATCCACAGAGTCATCTGCAGAAGGATGATTGACAGCGGTCAGGGTGTGAAGATCAGCAGACAGAACATCAAGGGAAATGTTTTTAAGGTCACGGAACTGGATGGGTCCTTTACAGCTTAACTTACCTCCACCATGCAGCCTCCACTGTAGAAAAGGGCAGTGGCCACCTCATCTAATTTTTATTTTGTCTGTCTCTGTTGGTGTCAGAAGCTCCTGTGAGGAGAACAAACATTAGGTGAACATTAGGTGAACTGTTTAACCAGCTGACTGGATGGATGAGCACATTTTTACAAGCTTTATCTGTTTGTGTCAATCTTTAGTTAGCTTCTGAGTTTAGCTAGTTATGTGGATAAAATAAAGCTACAGAATAATATCTTAAAGTTAGCGTTAGATGGATTGTAGTTGAACTCACCGTGATGCACGTATTAAGCTGCAGTAACATTAACAAACTGAAATCACAGACACAGCTCCGTCCTTGGAGTTCTTTGATGAAGAGGAGTCTGGTCGTGGAGATAATGAATCAAGCCGTTCAACACCCACAGGCTGACTTTAACGCTGAGAGAGGAGGAGGGAGGCTGTGGTCCTCCTCCCTCCTTGCAGGCAAACACGGAGCAACTTTCTGCTCGTAAATTAGTAAATTGAAGCCGTTCGACGCGACACATCATGTACACGTGAACCTCGTCTGAGAGCGTAACCAGCAGCATAGACATGAAGCTTTAGGGCAGCTCTGTACAGCTATGGATGTAAACACGTAGTCTGTTTATCATATGTCTATGTTTTACCTGCCTGCGTGCTGAAACCACATGTCACGTTACAGCCAGTCCTGAAACTTGACACCGAAAGAAGAGTCATGTTTCAATCCATACACGGACTGACGCAGTTCGGTCGGTGCCATAAAATAACCTTGGTTCGGTATACAGCCCTACATGTGGGAGGGGTGTCAGGTTGTTGTGGCTGTGTATGGTTCTTCCACAAGGACTCCTAATTGTTAAAGGAATAAATTGGAAAATTGCTATTATGTCTTGTTTGTTCAGATTTCCGTCTTCCAGTTCAATGAACACCAGACAAGAGTCAATAGCAAAAGAAACAAGCTGTATGCATTGACAGGGAAGAGTTGGCATGTTTCTCATGGGCACAACCCACATATGCACTTCCTTACTACTGTGGCAACAATAAAGTCAAAGTCAAAGTCAAAGTCAACTTTATTGTCAGATCTGCAATATGTACTGTACAGGACATACACAGGACCGAAATTGCGTTTCTCTCAGTCCCTCGGTGCAACAGTAAACATCTAAACATTGAAACACTGAAACATATAATAATAGACATAAGCATAAAATAGTAAAACTAACACTGTCCTGAGTTTTTTGCATAGTGGTATAAGAGTATGAAAATTTACACCAACTCTAAAACTAAAACATTAAACATTTAATGAACATAATACTGTCCTGAGTTTTTGCATACTAGTATAAAAAAAGAGTATAAAAAGTATAACTAAAATAAACTAAAGGTTTCTAGCATTGACATTTGCAAAGTGGCAAAGCAGCGTATGAGTTAATGTACACAGTATATGTATGAGGTAGTAGTTGATGTTGTTATAGAGGCAAAAAGTGGCATATGCAGTAAGGCACATTGGGCATCCCTAAATAAGACCGTTCAGAGCACACTGTATATGTATCAGCAGTGGTGTAGATATTAGAGTAGTGTAAATGTAAACAGTAGTAATTACATGTAAGCAGTAGTAATAAAAGTAAACAGTATTAATAAATGTAAACAGAGAATGTAAACAGTATTATGATTATAGGCAGTGATGTAATACAAACATTAGTGCAAGTATGAGAAGTAGTGCAAACTGTATGAGCACATGACCGAGAGTTTAGTGAATAACCCGTTTGATGACACAGAGTCCAGTGTTAAAATCTTTGTGTTGAGTGGTAATGTGTGAGAAAGTTTTAGTGTTAAGGCAGTTCAAATGGGAGGGGGGGCAGAGCAGGCAGAGTGTTTAGCATTCTGACTGCCTGATGAACAGAGCTGTCTCTCAGTCTGCTGGTTCGAGCCTGGAGACTCCTCAGTCTCCTCCCTGATGGCAGCAGTCTGAAGCAGCTGTGTAGTGGGTGTGTGGGATCACCTGCCATGCAGTGGGCTTTCCGAGTGAGGCGTTTGCTGTGTAAGTCCTGCAGTGAGGGCAAGGAGGTGCCCACGATCTTCTCAGCTGCTCTCACAATGCGCTGGAGGCTCTTGCGGCAGGATGCAGTACATGCACCAAACCACACAGTGATGCAGCTGGTCAGGACACTTTCTATGGCACCTCTGTAGAAGGTGCTCATGATGGGGGTTGAAGCTCCAGCCCTTTTCAGCTTGCGGAGAAAGTAGAGACGCTGGTGAGCCTTCTTTGCCAGTGCTGCAGTGTTCCTGCTCCAGGACAGGTCCTTTGAGACGTGCACTCCCAGGAACTTGGTGCTGTCTACTCTCTCCACTGCGGTGCTGTTGATGGTCAGAGGGGCATGTTGGGCATCCTCTTCCTGAAGTCCACAACAATCTCCTTTGTCTTCTCCACGTTGAGAGTGAGATTGTTGTGTCCGCACCACAAGGCCAGGCGGCTCACCTCGTTCCTGTAGTCCGTCTCATCGTTGTTGCTGATGAGACCCACCACTGTTGTGTCGTCCGCAAACTTGATGAAGTGGTTGGAGCTGTACGATGGTGTGCAGTCGTGTGTTAGCAGGGTGAATAGAAGGGGGCTCAGCACACATCCTTGTGGGGCCCCTGTGTTCAATGTGATGGTGCTAGATGTGTTACTCCCGACCCGCACTGTCTGTGGTCTCCCGGTCAGGAAGTCTAGCAGCCAGTTACACATTGAGGTGTTCAGCCCCAGACTGTCCAGTTTAAATAAGTTTAATAAGGGGGAATAAATAAAGTTTCCAAATGTATATATATTTTTAAAGAAAAATCGTTGCAACAAAGTAATAACCAACACAAATTTTCTTATACAAAGTATTTTGTTTATTATTTATTTACCTAAAGTTTATATAATTTGTTATTGACACATTCTATAGAATGTTTAAACTCACATATCTCTTTAAGATATTACATCAGTAAATTTTAATTTTTAGATCAAGTAACATGTCATACTTTTTGTGTTGAGCTTATTGGAGTCCATGATTTATTTATTTAACTCAATTTAAATGTGCCCTGCAAAAGCTTTAGGCCAAATCTGATTTTTTTTTAAACTTTGGTTCCAAAGAGTCAGACTTTCTTGGGATCTCTGCAAGTTTTCTTCATAAAGATACAGGGAGTCCTCGACTTATGGCAACTCGGACTTACGAACGCGCTCCGAACGCTAGTACGTGCTGTGTTTATTGATGAATGTGTGGTGTAATGTGTTAGCTAACCGTTTGTAAATGAAGTTCTGTGCATGTTTATGTATGTACGCTTGTTCAGTCTCATGTCGATAAGCGGGTGTGTGGCGGCAGCGTACGAACGCCACGTGTTCTGAGTTTTGTCTTACGTCCAAAAATCCAGACTTACGAACGCCACGTGTTCAGAGTTTCGACTTACGTCCAAAAATCCGGACTTATGAACGACACGTGTTCTGAGTTCCGACTTACGTCAAAATCGGGTTATGAACGGTGCGTAGTTCCGGAACTCGTTTGTAAGTCAAATACTACCTGGATATCCACAGTTTCTAAAGGTCTTTTAAAGTTTTTCTTTAAATTCTAGCTGGCAGTCCAGTCCTTTTTAACTAATCAAGACAACTTAGTGTTCAGTGAATAAAAGGAGACAAATGGATGACAAAATAAGTAATACGTTAAAAACAACAACAAAAAAGCAGAATTAGAGAGATGTGATTTAATTGAGAAATTGTAAGATTTTCATTCTCTATCCATTAGTTGATCACACATTTTCAGCAAATAGCTTTTTGGAAATCATTTTGTTAGTTCTTAAATACTATTTATTGCTATCAATAAATCAAACTACGTTATCCGTAGTGTTTTTCATAGACTAAACTAAATAAAGGGGAATAAATTGTTTTCTGACAGGCTGATGGTAATAAAGTGCCAAATAGATATTTTTTTACCAAATGGTTTGTTATTTATTTACACACCAGTGGTTCTTTTATAGAGTTTAGGAGCCTTGTTTTGTCTGAATAATTTACAGGTCAGAGTTAAGTGACTTAACAAACAAAACACTTCGAAATAGTCAGGTACAGAATTAAATATGAGTGAAGAAGCAGCCGAAGTCCAAAGGAAAAGTTTGAAAGACCTTTAGAAAACCTGAAGAAAACCCACACATGCACGGAGAGAACATGCAAATGCCACTCAGAAAGATCCCCCGGTTGGGATTCTATCCGGTGACCTTCTTGCTGAAAGGCAACAGCTCTACCAACTGAGCCACCATTTTATGAAATAATATAATAAAAACTTAAAGAAATGAGTGATAACATATGAGTTTCCTCCTGCCTCAGTTCAGACAGGGCATTTATAATAGGTTATTACCACAATATTAGTGATGACATCCTCTTAACATATTCTACAAGTGATAGATGGCTGGTTTTTTTTTGGTCATAAAAGCATAGCCCTCCCTCTCCACACTGAGCCAGGTTACTGTCAACAGGGTCGTAACAAGTGCAGTTCTTGTGATTGTGACCTAGCCACTGTTTCAGTCTCAGTTTGATTTCACTCACACACAAATAATGTAACAAAGAAAGAACACAGTCCTGTCAATAGATCCTTGGATTTGGGAACAGCCTGCTGGCTCTATTCCTCTCTTACTGTGCCAGATCAGCGGGGTCGCCTTATGAATCATTGATGGCCGGTTCCAGTAGCTTAATGGCCTCTAATGCTCTATAATGATCCCCCGTCAACGCCACGTGCGCGCCCTTAATGGATCCAATACCGTGGAGAGTAACCCGTGGTTTGGACTTTGATATCTTGACTTCTTTTTTTTTTTTTGGCCAAGCAGCTCACAACAGGAAGTGGGAGAAGCCATGAGCATAAAGCTGCGGAGCTCCACAGGCGCAGCATGGCTTTCCCTCTCCGACGGTCGACTTCAGGTAAGGCCAGAAGGCTAAAGCTCTGCCAGGTGTTTTAAAAACAGAGTCGACCTCGAGGACGCCTCGCTTTTTGGAACAAAGTTTTATCAGCGTAGAAGGAATAATGAAGTGTGGTGACAAGCAGACTGAAAGTCTTCTTCCTCATTAGTGTTATGAATTGATGATGCAGCTGGTTATAGGTTTTAAAATGCTCCTTACTTTGAACTATTTCATTTTTTGAAGAAAACCGTTGCATTAAAGGCAGTAGGACCTTAAGGAGCTCTCCTTGGTGCTGAAAACAGCACAGGATGTGCCCTAGTCATTCTTGGACTTTTTTTGTGTGATTTACAAACACAGATATTGAATGACCTTCTAATGTAGGCTGTGAATGTTTTCTCATGTATTTTCTGCAGCTTCAAGAATAGACCTGTTTTTATGGACCTGTTTTTTATGCATTTGAGTTGAGAGCCTGTCTGTGTCTGTGTGTAGACTTTACAAACTGAAGAGGAAACTGAAAACGGATACTCTAAAGGCCTAGCAGTTCTTGAAGGAATGTTTCTTGTTACCGTTAAAGCTTGAGGTTTAAACTAAAACCATCCAGTGCAGAGAAAAGATGAAGTTATATCTGTTTTAGTCTAACTTTGTAAATGACGTTACACTCTACAGTACTTATTTTTGATTCTTTCTTTTTTTTGTATAATTAGCAAAAGCTACTGGATGCCTATGTCTGTCTGTCTGTCTGTCTGTCTGTCTGTCTGTCTGTCTGTCTGTCTGTCTGTCTGTCTGTCTGTCTGTCTATCGGTCTATGTCTATCGGTCTATGTCTGTCTGTCAGTCTGTCTGTCTGTGATCTCATGCGATATGATAACAAGACGAAATGTGTTGAGGATGACTCAACTACTAGCACATCAAATGTAGCTCAATATCTGTAAAACTGACTGAGTTACAGTTGTGTGTGTACGTGCGTGTGTGCACTACGGTCTATTAGCTGTGGCGGCTATCTTAAACGTGGTTAACTTGAAAAAGATGATTAATTTTTGATGTGCACCGGATATTTACTTTCTAGTAGTTTAGCTAAAATCTGTCCACAGGTTCATGAAATATTTTGCTAACCCTGCAGATGATTGAACACACGTAGACGGTAGCAAAAACATGATCCTCTTTCACCTTTGGAGACAAGTGATACTAGAAATAATGCTGAAAGAAGTATTTTATTAACTCAACTCACCATCAGTCACAGATTAAATAATTCTGAGCTGAGCGGTTCCTTAAACAAAGCTTGTCTAAAATAAGTTTCTTTACCAAAAAACTAGAACCACTTCTGTTTAAGATTCAAGTTAAAATCAGCCTGAATGAATTCAGAGATCAAAGTGATTCACCTTTCACTGTTAAAGTCTTCAAAGACCCTGAAGGACAGTTTCAGAGGATTACAGCAGGTTGTTTCTGCAGCGTGAAACTCAAATTTTGGAGTTATATTACAATTGTATATTCACCCCCGATAGTGTTTTCTCATAATATCTTGTGTCACGTTAAAATGATCCTTTCCTGTCTATCAAGGTTGAGTCAGGTCCTCTGGATGAATTCTTCTTTGTTAAAACATTTCGTCTTTAATCCGAAAGACTTCTTCAGTCAAAGAAGAATCTGTCCAGAGGACCTGACTCAACCTTGTTAGATTATTGAGCATGCATCAGGACAGAACCTTTGCTGTCTTTGCCACATCATCAAAAGCCATTAGGGGGCGCTACAGAGCTAAAAAATAAAACTAATAAAGAAAATATTATTTTCAAGTGATGCAACAGCTTATTGTGTAGTTAAACATGACTGTTCACTTAGTTTATTTTGATATACTAAAACAGAATTAGTTCTTATAAAGTCTAATGATTCCTTGTGTGTGTGTGTGTGTGTGTTTAGCTGCTTGCCCATCGATCAGCTTATTGATTCACTTTTTTCTTGTAACTCCTCGCTCTGCCATCAGCTGAAGGCAGGATTGATCGAGTCCCTCACCTTGTGTGAGACTGCTGCTTTTAATCTGAAAGCCTGAGTGCGTGGGCAGGATCAAATCAGGAAACTCGTGCAAGGACAGATGACTTTTGGTCATTTCTTTGTTTCCATTCAAGTTTATACATGATGTTGATTATTAAACCTCGTTGTGTTTGTCTTTACAAGAAATGTTTCAATTAATACTATCTTTGGCTGCATGTCTAATTATTATTATTATTTTTTTTACCAGCAGCCACTTGTGAGCAGGTCTTGACCTTCTCTTCACTTGCTGGCTTTTTTGCAGTCAGTTATTGAATTTAGCTCCTTTTCAGGGATTCTCACCATCTTTTCCTCTGAAGAACACCCGGCACTGATTGGTGTTCGGTCCCACATTTTGATGGGCCTTCGCTGTGAGTCTTCCTCCTCCTCCACTTCCTCTGGGTTTGCAGGTGTATGCAGCTGCAACAGCTGCTCATCTGTTTTCCTGCGGGGCCCGCCTGTGGCCCGCAGATGTGCACGAAGTGGCTGATTGCTGCTCTGAGCTTACTGCTCCGGTGCAGTAATGCTATATAAAACGTCTGGAGACAAACGACACACCTCATCTAATCTGAAGTGCTCTTTCTGTTGTTCCCCTCCTTTTTGTGAGCTGCAGCCTCTCAGAAGTGAATCTATGCACCACCAAAAATAAGGTTGTGAGCTCCTCCTCTTCCCTTCACAGTCTTGTGTGTTTCTTTTTGACATTTTCCATTGAGTTCATTTGCGATTTGTCTCATTTGACACATTTCTATCACTTACAGATAAAAAAGAGAAGCCAACGTGATAATTGGTTTTGCTTGTGTTATCAAATAATTCATAATTCCATAACATTAATGACATTAATTCATTAATGCATTAATTGTACATTAATTCCATAATTCTAAAATTGCTCTGCTTGGGGTGGCTGCATGTTGGAGTAGATCGGTTACCTTCATTCTGGGATATTGCTTTTGGAAACTTAATTCCTCTTTTTTTGGATGTAAATCACACTTTTTTGATTATTGCTTCCTCTGGTATTGAATGCTGTGCAGCTGGATGGATTTTTACTCAAAGCTCTTTCCTTTTGGACATTTGTTTTGATGTGTAACCATGACAACAAGTTTTTTTTTAACAACCAGGAGCTGCTGATTAACATCTCAAAAGTTCAAATAATACCTCAACTGCAGCCCCAAATGTCAAATGTGTTGAAAAGGAGGCACAGTGGATGCATTCCCGTCTCCCTGCTGGCTGTGCTTGAGTGCCTGACCACTGAGATCCTAGAAGAAATGTGACTTATGACAGCAAGGACCGTGATCATCCCCTGACACCTACAGCCGGAGCTCGGCAGGCTGCTGGGAGGAGAGGCCATCGCTCAGGGTGGAGTTATTCTCAGGGTGGGACCTGCAGCCTGAGGGAACCAAGAGGCCAGCTGAGTCTGGGTGGAAGGATCGGACAGCATTTGCAGCCATTTTCTTTGGATCCACCGTGGGACAGACCTTTACAATAGATCCTTCCTGTCTACAGCCATCAGTATCTATAACAACTCTTAATGAAACAAGGACAACGAGTTACAACATTTAATTTCCCTTTGGGATTAATAAAACATTTTTGAATTAAATTGAATTGAAAATATCTCACAAACCACAAGATGAATTTTATGAAACTTACAGAAAATAATCACCGGATGAACGACTACAACTGATTAGCTTTCGGAGTCAACTGGATTCAAGATGGCTGCCACAGCCAGCTGAACTTAGAAAACACAAGAATGGCTATAATTTAGTCAATGCTTATAGATATTGTGTTAAAACTAGTGTTTACAGTTGAGTGCTATACTCCAGGTGGTACTCGTTGTGCAAATCTCTGCTTAAAACTAGCATTACCTGTTGACGTCAACTCTCTTTGTCTGTTAGCAAAATACCTCATGAAACACTGAACAAATGTAAATGAAACTCTCAGAAAGTAACCGTTGGATTTCCATTTTTAACTGATTTACATTTGGAGTGAACCCAATTTAAGATGGCAGCCATAGTCTCTTGATATAGTGCAACACAGAAATGGCTTTAACTCAACTGATTTTTTTTATGCTGAGCTCAAATTTATTGTGGTAGTAGCTGAGCATTAACCCCAATACACATTCAAAACTCTTTACAGTAAACTGTATTTTTTTGTTGTTGCTTAAAACACTGACATTAACAGTTTGAGCCAACTCTTGTCTGTCTGGACAAATTTCAATGAAACTCTCAAAGTAAATGCTGGATGTACAAATACAAACTGTTGGAGTCAGTCCCATTCAAGATGGCCACCACAGCTGATCGACATGGGCCAACACAGAAGAACAACTCGTGATTCATTCACAGCTTCAACCTTTGACCAAAACGACTCCATCACTTTTCACCAAAACAGGATCTCAGTCTAAAAACTCTGGCGGGAAAGATGGCGGGCGATGTGCATTCCCTCAGTGCGTCCCGGATGTGCCTGTAGGCTTTCCGTTTGTTCCTCCTGCCATCAAATAAGTAAACAAATTAATCCTCCTTTATTTTATTTTACAGGTAGTCCCCGACTTACGAACGAGTTCCGTTCCTACGGCCGTTCGTAACACGTAATTGCCGTAAGTCAGAACGCATTACACGTGGCGTTCGTAAAACCGGATTTTCGCCCTAAGACGGAAAATGTATGCTAACGCTGCGCCGCACACCCGTTTATCGACATGAGACTGAACAAGCGTACATACTGGTCCATAAACATGCACAGAACTTTATTTACAAACGGTTAGCTAACACATTACACCACACATTCATCTATAAACACATACCTGTACAGTATTTACTGTACAACAGTACTGTTCTGCACAGCACGTTCAATAATAAAAATAACAGTAAAAAACAGTGCCGTAATGTACAGTCCAGGAACTATAAAAAAGGTAGAATCAGCACAGAAACAGCATAGAAAAGAAAATGCCCTTACTTTTATTGAAGAGGACGTAGACAGGCTTATTGTTCCCTTTCAGTCTGGTCTCTCGGTGCAACATACTTGATATGGGAATTGCACCCCCGCGCGATTACCTGAAGGAATACATTCACGCCTTTATGGCAGGGGCGACAGCGTCACGCCAGAGGCCTCGCCCTCTGGGTATTTAAGCGGCTGACGCCCATCCATCTTTCTCTTTCTTGCCCTTCACCTCGCTTAACACCTGATTTGTGGGATTTCTNGGTACTGGTAGCGTTTTTGCTCCAAATTCTTGACGTCATATGAGCAACAGCAGGGCGGAGCGTTTACCTACGGGACAAATTGAGGTCGCTGATTCGTCATTTGCTGACATGCCTACTGAATTGATTGACAGGTCGGGTGGGAAGAAAAAAAAGGCACTTCACACAGCTTCTGCCACTGCGGTATTCTGTGTTTATATGTTAATAAAAAGTTCTAAAAAATAAAAACAGGGAGTGCTGGTCCAGAACACCAGGACATATTTAGAACCTTGGACATGAGTTTAGTTCGCTCGTATAAACACAGAATATGCAGCGCGACAGCGAGAGAAAAAGCTGCAGGAGGCGGAGCAGTTGTCAAGTTTAACAGAGCACGGGGGAGCAGCCATATACAGTATGGCTCTGAGGGGGAGGGAGCAGAATTCCTCATTTTAGTCATGGAGTCAGCGGAGGAGGAAGCGATCACTTGAATTTTGGCAAAAAAACAAAAGAAAAGTCCAGATCAGGGATGAAGAAGGGGAATTTAATACATTTGTGTCTCATACAAAACAGTCCGCGCTGGACAGTTTATTGTGAGACAATGCGCCTCACGTACGCGGTCCTAAAATTTGAGCTTTGCGCGTAAATGCCCTGCGGGGCTACGCTTGTGCCTCTGCATACGTACGGCGTACAGCGGCATACTACCATACGCAGAGCTATACCTGGGCCTTTATCTTGTTTTATGACATGGTTCATCTGTTTCCATAGTAGTCGGCAAGGCCCCCTTTTTCTCCTCCAGGACACATCCCGGTGTTGAGGAGGAGAGGTCGCCTAGCAACACCATGGCACCGATGACAAAGAACGTTATAACCCATGAGATACCACCCTCATGGCACTTTCCAGGTTTGGCCATGCCGTCCTCTGCGCGCCTCTGATCCTCCCACCAGCAGATGCCAAGGAAGCACCTGGCTGTGAAGAAACACAATGCTTTTTGACAAATAGAATGAATGACAATGATTAGTTTTCCCTTAGATAAAAGGTTTCATTTTTACTTTCCCCACCAAAATTGATCTGACCTGTAGGGGTCTCTCTACCCCAAACTCAAAATGTCCCTGTTTTAAGTGGAGCGTCATAACTGCCAATAAATCCATGCCCATTATCCATTATTCAAAACTTAGCAGGTCTGACAGATCAGGGTACAGCTGTGTCTTTCTGTTTTTCACCTTTCCTTTTTTCTTTTTCTGTCTCACAACTCGCAACCTCACTGCTTCATTGTCATCTGAAGTCTCAGAACCAGAGGAGACCTCCACCACTCTTGTGGCCTTATTTTTATTCCTGACCATCTGTTCAGGTTTACACAGAGGTGCAGAAGGAACAACAGGAGTTTGAAACACATCCCTTAATGCTTGAGTCAAATGTTCCACATCTCTCAATGCTTGAGTCAGATGTTTTACATTTAATCAAGCACACTGGATTTTTAATGCCTTTTCCTGACATCGTTCTCTCAACTCTTCTGTTGGTAATCCATCTATTTCAGATATTGGGACCCCAGACTGTATTAAAGCTTTACATAAAGCAGAACGAGTTGGTCCCTGTGCATTACTTCAAGCGTCCCTTTCTGGCCCATGACCCACATGTTGAAAACCATACTCCTGTTTTTCTACTTTTCCTGTTCCCCAGTCTCCCAGTGTTCCTAACTCCATGATTTGGCTACGAACTACAGACATAGCGACATCAGGAGCCCCCAACATTACAGTCAATATTGCGGAGCGATAGTGTACAGGGGCTGTTCTTATCAATTGATCCCTCACAGCCTTTGGAATAGGTAGCAGCTGATACTGATCTACAGCAGCAACGGTTAAAGCATCCCTCACACACAATCAAATCAATCTTTGTACACACTCCCGAAGAGTGACCCACTGTCCTGTTATCTCTGGCCAGTCAGTGAGAGCTGGAGAAACCTGGTGAACAACTTCAGCATAAGCATCACATAAGAGATCTAGAATCATTCCCTAAATCTCTCACTTCTCAACGGAAATTAGCATTCACTGTAGCTTCTGTGGACAACCCTGCAAAAGACATCCCATCCCTTGCATCTATTTCCACCCGTGTTCCTCCTTCCTCAATTAATCTTGACAACCACACATCTGTATGTTCCCGGCTGCTGACGGAGCCTCCTGGATAAGTAAGCTACCTCTTCCTGAGTGTAATCCTCAGTTATCATTCTAATGCCCCTTTTCCACCGGTCGGCACGGGTCGGATCAGATCGGCTCAGATTGGCTCAGTTCGGGTCGGGTCACATCTAAGTTCTGTTTCCACAGCTTTTTTGTACCCCTTCTGTGGGCGGGGTCCAGAATCCTACTCGTCTTACCACATGGTGGCAGTAGTGTTCCCTCAAGCTATTTACTAGTAGCCACCACTAGAAGAAGAACACGATAAAGGCTTTGACAGAATGTTGTGAAAGAGATGTCATGCTATAATGAGTACCTCATGAGCTGTAATTTTTAAACCCAATTCATAATCCTACCTTGTTGCCTTCTTTAAACCCATGTATTTTCCAATTTACTATTTTTACAATAAAGATGTATTAAAAACATTTTTTATTATTTAGTTATGCACAAGGTGCTTGATAAAGTTGCAAAACCATATTTGTCTGAGCTGCTTCAACCTTCCTGCCCTCCTCGATCTCAGATCAGCTGAGCAGTTGCTGCTGACAGTCCTCGAAACTAGGATGAAGCTCAGAGGTGACAGAGCGTTTGGCGTTGTTGCTCCCAGGCTGTGGAACTGTTCAGTGTCAGAGAGGCCTTCTCTCTTCCTGTTTTTAAATCTCTTTTAAAAACACACTTTTATTCCTTGGCTTTTAACACGTGATCTTATCTTTTATGGCATGTTAACACACCTGCAGTAAGACTGGTATATGTATTTATTTATTTTTGTATGCTTTTTATAGTTTTTAATTAACTTGTCTTTTATGTTATTGTACAGCACTTTGGTTGACCCTGTGGTTTTTAAAATGTGCTTTATAAATAAAGTTGATTGATTTAAAACATCACACTGTGATCTTTGAAACTGCCAGTGTCTCCCTGGCAAAGCTGCTTCTGGGCGCAGATGATGGATGGATGGATGGATGGTCTGTGAACACCTTGAGGAGCTGAAGGGGTGGATGTTGATGCCTGTGTCTCCCTGGCAAAGCTGCTCTGGGCGCAGATGATGGATGGATGGATGGATGGTCTGTGAACACCTTGAGGAGCTGAAGGGGTGGATGTTGATGCCTGTGTCTCCCTGGTAAAGTTGCTGCTGGGCGCAGATGATGGATGGATGGATGGATGGATGGATGGATGGTCTGTGAACACCTTGAGGAGCTGAAGGGGTGGATGCTGATACCTGTGTCTCCCTGGTAAAGTTGCTGCTGGGCGCAGATGATGGATGGATGATGGATGGGTAGATGAATGGTCTGTGAACTTTAACTTTAAACTGTCCAAAGGACTATGGCCACTTTCGACTGTTTTTGCATGACTTCATCCTAGAACCAAATAATTTATAACGTAATAACAGTTGAGCAGATTCTAATAATCTTTATTTATGTTATGATTCTTTAAAGGTCAAATGCAAATGGAAAGTTCTCTTAACTTCCAGTATGGATTTAAACACTATACACACTTCACATTGTAAAATAAGTTTAGGAAATTGAATGTTCGAGGACACCACTTAAGAAAATATAACGTTTAACCGGTACTTGGGATAACACGTGCCTGTGACCCATTCAAAGTTTGCCCAGCTTGCTTATAACTTCTCTCTCCCTCTCACAGTCTCTTCATAGAATTGAGAAAGCTTATCGGATGATGAGCGAAACGTCTTGTTGCTACAAATAAAGTCCAGTTGTTCTGTATTGAATGCCTTTTTTGATTTTATCATGTCCTGGACGACTGAGAATCTTCACCAGCATATCCATCCATCATATTTTACCCACTTCTTCCATTTCGGGTCATGGAAGTCACTGGTGCCCATGTCCAACCATCACTGTGCGAGAGGTGGGGTACACCCTGGACAGGTCTCCAGTCCATCCCATGGACACATAGAGACAAACGAGAAAAACATCCATTCACCCTTTCACTCACACCTAGGGACAGTTTAGAGTTACCAATCAGCCTAACATGCATGTTTTTGGTCTGTGGGAGGAAACCGGAGTAGACGGAGAACACCCACACATGCACAGAGAGAACATGCAAACTCCACCAAGAAAGGGCCCCAGACTGGCATTTGAATCAGAGTCCCCTTCTTGTTGAGAGAAGCCACCTCTACTAACTGTGCCACCATGTTGCCAGGCTAGTCCATCCATGTTTCAGTTAAAACAGAGATGCATAGACTTCAATTCTGATCATCAAAATGTCATGGAAACAACCAAGCACCTACGATGCCCATACCAGTAGCATCATGTGGCATGATCTTCTAGAGCTTACATTCTGATGTGGACTGAGAGAGTCATACTGGGCAAGTGTCTTGAGCATGGTGAGGGTACAGGATTTTTTTTTTATAAGTACGCAGATGATTACTAAAAGTGTTGCTGCATTGTGATTGCTGCTGCATTGTGATTGCCTTCAAACTCATGAAGTTGTTCCAAAATGTGTTGAAATCTAGCCAAATTTTAATGGATTCTATATTTTACAAAGAGCAAACAGTGAATGTGTCATTCAGTGAGAAAATGGAATAATAAAAGCTAAAATAAGAGGGAGAAAATAAGAGCTAAAACGATGGCAAAGCATTAAGGTTTTTGTAACA
Source organism: Garcialebias charrua (assembly GCA_038048925.1). Taxonomy (NCBI): domain Eukaryota; kingdom Metazoa; phylum Chordata; class Actinopteri; order Cyprinodontiformes; family Rivulidae; genus Garcialebias; species Garcialebias charrua. The sequence continues at coordinate 22,456 of JBBPBX010034791.1, forward strand.
GTACTTGTATTCACACTTGTTTTTATTCATTCTAGCAAAACAATGTTTTGAAACAAGTTTTATGCGCCAGTTTTTTTTAGTTTTATTTTTTATTATATTAGTCTTGTCCAACCTAGTGGAGGTTTTAAAATAAATTATGTTAGCTCACAAAGTGACAATAAAAAAGCCTTTATGGAAAATCCATTTAAATACAAAGAACTGAAGAAAAAAATAAGAGTGTTCTTGTTACTTAGAACTTCCTATATTATAAAAGGAAAGATCTCTTTATGGCTACAAAATATCCAAGCTTGACTGAGAATGCTATTTATTTGGTCTCCAATAACACCTACTGAATAAACATCTGACAGCATCTATTTTTCAGATCAACCTTTTTTAAACTCAAAGTGCAGAGATCTTTTCAGAGTTTCCAAGGTCAAAATTGCTTTGCTATTCCAACATGATCATGGTCAATGCAGGTTTTGGACTGTTTTAAAGCAGCTGGCAAACAGATCAATTAAATACACATGTGAACCCTGTGGAAAAATATTCATTCAACTGTCTAGCTCAGCAGTGTGTAAGTGAATCACCGGTCAAAGTACATTTATGTTCTGCAATTGCCATTTAATCATCAATTGATTCAAATCACATATGTTGGAGCAGTGAAACCTTCAAAACATGCAAGCTAGTGACCCTCGAAGACCAGGACTGGACTCTCCTTGTCTAGCATTTTTGATTTGATAGCATGTTTTATTATTTTGACATTCAAATGTTGTAATTGTTTCCTTTAAAAGTTTGCTTCCACACAAAATGTCTTGCATAAAAACGTGTTCTGATCCATTTCCATTTGTTGTGAATTTGGGCAGCACGGTGGCACAACTGGTAGAGCTGCTGCCTCTCAGCGAGAAGGTTGCCGGTTCAAATCCCGGTCCGGGGCCTTTCTGGGTGGAGTTTGCATGTTCTCCCCGTGCATGCGTGGGTTTCCTCCGGGTACTCCGGTTTCCTCCCACAGACCAAAAAACATGCTTGTTAGGCTGATTGGTGACTCTAAATTGACCCTAGGTGTGAGTGTGAGAGTGGATGGTTGTTTGGTGTGAGTGAGACAGGTCCCTCTTGTAAATGAGTCCCCGTGACTCAACGAGGCTAGCCTGTATAAATAAAGGTTGAATGAATGAATTAAAACACCACAATTAGCACTGTTAAACAAATTTAGCTAATTTAATTATTTTTATGATGGTGGTTTGCTTGTACTTGTTAAGCTTAGTAAATAGGATCTTCATTTTGTAATTTCAGCACAAGAAAGAAATGGCAAGTCCTCCTGCTTGAAAGCTACTGATCTCTGTAACTCGACAATTTTTTTAACAACTTCTTGACTTTTCTGCAGTAACGTGTTCTTTAATCAGAGTCCGCTCTCTTCACAGATGTCCTCCAAATGTTATATTGTTATACAGTATTTTGGGAAGAAAAACAAAACAAGTGCAAACTAAATTTGGGAAGTATCGTAGAAGTGAAGAAAAGCAGTTTTATTTTATAATACCGGTAATTTTAATTGTCCAGCAAGTCAGGCTGGCTAACAAATGAACTGAAAATAAATGAAATAAATAAATGAAGAAGCTGAGTGTGACAAAACAAAACAACCAATAAAACAGCTGCAATAATAAACCCGTTTAAAAAACCCACTGAAAATGTGATGCATAAATACTGATGGAAATACATGCAGCACAGGTGTGATAACTAACACACTTGAACCAGGCTGCAGACTAGGGCTGAACTATTTTGGAAAATAATCTAATTGCAATTTTTTTCTATAAATTGCAATTGTGATTTAAAACGCAATTTTTTTTTAAATTTTTATATCTTCTCAAGTATTTTTCAACAAACAGAAGCAATAAATCAATCTGTTTCATAATAAACAATGTCAGATTTATTTAAAGCAGAGATTACAATAAAGCAAACAAATCTATGCCTTTTCTTTTCACCATTTCTATTTTTTCTTGTTTCATAAACATAATAGTAAACATGTTAAGTGAACTTCCTAACTACTGTCTGAACTTCACATGACAGTTAATAAATAAATATAAAAAATTAGATATAAAAAAATTACTGTTTGAAGTTCAAACAGTTGGGTCAGTGATCCCTGTCGGCTGATACTTTGCTTACTTGAAGTTGAAGCACTGGTTGTTGTCATTCTAGCCATGCAACCATCGTAAATGTCTTTGTGGTGTTTTTTTTTAAAGTGTTGATAAAGATTTGTGTCACGTGACCAGTCAAATTGCAGCCTTCGCAATTAGAAAATCTCATTTTATCATATTGCGATATTATTGCAAATAAAATTAATTGTTCAGCCCTACTGCAGACTGAGAACCAGAGCCAGACTGACAACAACTATCTAGGAAACAAACTAAATCTGGTTTACAGTCAGATTTTTGGACACGTAGACTAAATATTTCATCCTGAAAATCTATAGAAAATATTTTGTCAAGATCTTGAATCTTTAGTTGGTGGTTGTTCATTGTGACAAGCTCACTGGCAGCAGATTTGGCACTCTCAATCAAAGACAGCCTATAACAACTACAAAACGTGTTCAAATGTTTTCCAGGCAAATCGTGCAGTGTGATAGTTGCTGCAGTTGACATGTTCTCAGTCATGAGCACATCCACGGAGTCTCTCTTTCCTCATCCTCCTCCCCTCTCTTTTTATAGAGCGAATCTACTATTCTGATTCATGCTCAATAATCCAGGTAGAAAAAAAACAACAAAGTTAAGTCAGGTCCTCTGGACAGATTATTTTTGTTGAAACATTTCATCTTTCATTCGTCTTTCGATTCGAGGGAGAGGGCGGACTCCAGAAACCATCTGAGCACCATCAAACTGGTTGACCCACTATGTGAAGGTGCTATTTATAAGACTGAGTTTGTTGACTTAACTTTGTTGGATGAATCTAGTATTACTTTCATCACCTAATTTACATAAATTCCTGGACTTATTTCTACATTCAATATGTGTTTTTGACACAATTCAGCTGCAGTAGGAACTCTTTCAACTGGCAGAAAATTAAATCTTGCATAGTACCATGTTAGATGGGTTACCTTTTTTAAATGTGAAACTTGCAAAGTGTGACGTGATTTTTTTTTACTATTTTAAAAGTACAGGTAGTCCCAGACTTACGGCGGTCTCGGCTTACGGCGATTCGACTTTACGAACGTGCTCTGTTGAAAAGCACTGCATTGAGTTACGGCATAGATGCAACTTTACAGCAGAAATAGAGTACCTGAAATCGTCATGACGGCGGACATTTACATATGGGGGACAATATTTTTAGATGAATGTGTAGGGTACATTGTGTTAGCTAACCATTTGTAATAAAGTTCTGTGCATGTTTATGGACCAGTATGTATGCTTGTTCAGTCTCATGTCGATAAATGGGTGTGCGGTGCCGCGTTAGCATACATTTTCTGACTTACGGCGAAAATCCGGTTTTACGAACGCCGCGTGTAATGCATTCCGACTTACGCCGATTTTTGTGTTACGACCGGGCGTAAGAACGGAACTCGTTCGTAAGTCGTGGACTACCTGTATATTTTAGGTGTATAGTAGCGTAAGTGCATAGTGAACGTAGTATTAAGGCGACATAACCTCCAAGATTGTGCATTGTATTATTGTAAGGTTTGACGATAACTATATCAGGTGCAATTGGTAGAGCTGCCACCTTTCAGCGAGCAGGTCACCCCAGTTCCAATCCCTGGGTGGAGTTTGCATGTTCTCTCTGTGCATGCGTGGGTTTTCTCCGGGTACTCCAGTTTCCTCCCAAAGACCAAAAAGTTATGTGTTAGGCTGATTGGTGACTCTAAAGTGTCCCTAGGTGTGAGTGAGAGAGTGAATGGTTGTTTTTCGTTTGTCTCTATGTCCCTGTGATGGACTGGAGACTTGTCCAGGGTGTCCCCCACCTCTCTCACAATGATGGTTGGACATGGGTACCAGTGACCCCCACGACCCGAAAAGGAAGAAGCAGGTAAAAATAATGGATGGATGGATGGATATTACTCTATCAATAGTCGTGTTTCCATCAAGGTTTCTTGATGCGCATTTTGAAGTATTGCATCAGAAAAGGTGAATGGAAACGGCACGATTCAAATTAACTTCCTCTAATTCGCAAAAAAGTTGATACGCTCGCTTGAGGTGGTTTTGGGGTTTTTCGAAACAGAGCTGATGCGCAAAACGAGAGATGGAAACAGATTTGCCGACTCAGTTCTGACGTAGCGAACATTCACATCATGTGACTGATCAGCTGTTTCCGTTGTAACATCGCTAAAACTAGTTGGCATGACAGAATAAATACAACTTGCCTGATAGCAACACATTCCTGAAATATTCTCTCCATTTTGCCGAGATGTTAGCCTGGCCCTCGCCTTCCTACGCAGCTCCGCTCAATTCTATTTCCCTTCACTGCTCCGTCCGGGACTTCTCCCATAGAGAAGGATTTCTCCGGTAGATTTTTGACCGAACCAATCAGAGAACAGAAGGGGCAGAGTTTTTGGGCCCTAACCCATGCCCCCCACCTGTCCCAGCGCGCAGCCAGCGAGCATTCGCATGTTCTCATTCAAAGCGATGCAAAGTGATGCAGGACTGTTTTATATGTGACACAAATGTATTAATTTCCCCTTCTTAATCCCTTATCTGGAGTTTTTTTTTTTTTTTGCCAAAAGTCAAGTGATCGCTCCCTCCTCCTCCTCCTCCTCTCCCTCCGCTGAGTGCAATGATGAGGAAATGCCTCAGGTTGTCACGAGAGAATTAAACTAGGGTTTTACGTTGCTGCCCGAGTCCCTGCAGATTTTCTGGTCTTCTGGACCAGCGCTCCATGGTTTTATTTTATTTTTTAGAACGTTTTATTAACATATAAACACAGAATATGCAGCGGCAGCGAGAGGCGTGTGGAGGAGGCGCAGCAGGAGGCGGAGCTGATGATGATCTCAAGTTCACCAGAGCACGGGAAGCAGACCATATATGGCTCTGAGGGGGAGGGAGCAGAATGCTTTCCCTGTTCAAAATTTTTCTAAGATCCAATGGTTTTGTTCCTCAGCAGAGGCCACGCCTCCAGCAAGAATCGGTTCTCTATGGAGAAACTCCAGACCCTAGTACGAAGCGAAGTGAAGGACAAGGGTCTGGTTTTAACCAGGCTACCGAGATGTGTGGTTCGGTCCTGTTTTCAACCGCTACTTCCTGTTTACTGTAGACATGCGTAACGCTGACGTCTGACATAATGCCGCTTTGCGTGGCCTGGTGGATTCGCTTCACGCCAGTTGATGGAAACACTTCTGATTCACATTAATTTGTATTTACAAGAAAGTTCATGCTCAATAGTCCAGGTATCAAATCTGATCATTCTCAATCAGTTCATCTGGACAGTTTCTTTTTAGTAGAAACGTTTCACCCTCACTCAAGAGGTTTTCGTCAGTCAGAGTAGTCCTTCGTCTGACTGACGAAGCCCTCTGGAGTGAGGGTGAAACGTTTCTACTAAAAAGAAACTGTCCAAATGAACTGATTGAGAATGATCGGAATTTGTATTTACATTTTTGCGAATTTTCAAAAGTTCGCTCAAAATTCGAATTGAAAATAGATGGAAACACGGTTAATGTCCCTTTTCATTTTAATGTGAACATAGGTTCACATGACAAGGCTTAATGCTCTTATGATTTTTTTTTTGCACAGATCTGATTATTTTATGTCGTTGTTCACATTATCATTAAAATGGTCCCTCTAACAGGCTCCACTGTGAACAGTTTATAGTTCTGAGGCGACCCGCAACCCAGAAGACTCCAGATGTGACAGTCCATTGTGGTGAAGAGGGAGCTGAGCTGTGAGGCAAAGCTCTCTGTTTACTGGTCGGTCTACGTTCCTACCCTGACCTATGGTCATGAACTCTGGGTAGTTACCTAAAGAATGAGATCACAGATATTGGTAGTTGAAATGAGTTTCCTCCACAGGGTAGCTGGACTCTCCATTAGGGTGGGAAGTTCAATTATCCGTGAGATACTTGGATTAGAACCGCTGCTCCTCCACATCAAGAGGAGCCAGTTGCAGTTCTTTGGACACCTGGTAAGGATCAAAGTCAAAGTCAAAGTCAACTTTATTGTCAAAACTGCAATATGTACAGGACATACACAGGATTGAAATTGCATTTCTCTCTGTCCCTCGGTGCAACAGTAAACATTTAAACACTAAAACACTAAAACATTTAATAAACATAAGCAAAAAATGAAATAATAAAAGTGTAATACTGTCCTGAGTTTTTGCATTGCTTCTTGGTCGCCTTTCTAGGGAGGTGCTTCGGGCATGTCCAACTGGGAGGAGGCCTCGGGGAAGACCCAGGACATGCTGGAGAGACTACATCTCTTGGTTGGCCTGGGAACACCATGGAGTCCTACCAGAAGAGCTGAAAAATCTGGTGTGGAAAGAGATGTCTGGACCTCCCTGCTCAAGCTGCTGCCACCGAGAACCAATTTAGGAACAAGCGGAAGATAAGGGATGGATGGATGATCATATGTTGTCATTCTTTCCAGTACTACTTTGTTTCTGATTAATTAGTCTGTGTACTTTTTTCTTCTTATATTTCCTTTATAACTTCTGTGGGCTGTGGTAGCTCGGTGGTCAATGCCGCAGTCTATTGTATTTTTAGGCTGTGGGTTCAAGACCAGGTTGCGTCAGGAAGGGCATCTAACATAAAAACATTGACAAATCTCTCACGCGAGTTTGCTTCAAGGTTCAAAGTTCTTTATTGCAAAGGCAACAGAAGCATCTGTAATGTGGGTGGGACAGTGTGTGCATGTGCGTGTGTGCATGCGCGCACACATGCACAAGTGCAAAAAAGTGTACACTAGTGAACAAAAAAAGCAACATTTCACCTAGATTTCCTTTAGTTCTCACATTTAAAGCATGTTTCTCACCAAGTTTGTGTAAATTCAGCTGTGGATTTTAAAGACATTTCAACTTTAATACACTTTAACACACAGCCTCAGATCATTACTATTTGTGTTTATAGAGAAATAAAAAAACACCACCACTAGACAGTGTTACTTGTGTTCAACACTACTCGTCTAAATTATGTTTCTCACGAAGCTTGAGGACAATAAGGTGTGGGGTTTTAAAGTCATTTCAACTTTAATGCACCTTAACACACAGCTTCTTACACCTGCAGCATCTTACAGCATCACAGTTACTGCTAAGCTAAGACAAACAGACACAGCGCTCTACTTCTCTAAGCGTCCTAACATGTATATATGTTGTTACGGCTGGCTCAGGCCGAACACAGTAAAGGGACACAAGACACAAAAAGGATGAAGTCAAATAAAAAGCTTTATTGAAACCAGGTTGAGATGGGACCCAGCACTCCACCTCCAGGTGGAGAGTGCAGCTTCTTCTGGCACAGTGCAACAAAAGGGGAGCAAAAATAGACAGAAGAAAAGTACAAATAAATTGGTGGACAAGAGTGAGTCAGCCAAAAAGAATATAACGTCCCCAGCGTCGGCCCAACCCATAAAAACAGGGCCGTCGCAGCCTATCTGGAGACGGACTACCTGACCAAAAGGGGACCCTAGGGGTAAAAGAAAAACGATAAAACTGAACTACCGATCTCACTCTGTCATCAGGCAAAATCTACTTAAAAACAGTACTAGTACCAAACAATCAGACAAACAGCTAAACAACCAGAGCACACCTAAAAACCAAGCCCTCATGGGCAAGCCAAACTCAAGCTCATAGGATCACAAGAGTCTGAAAGAGCACATACCTGCTCATAGCAGCTAACTCCCTCAAGAGTGACAACCAAGTGGCGAGGGGTGGGCGGAGGAGCACAAACCTCCACACCTCCACACCCCTGCAACTGATCACTGCACCCAGCCTATTTATAGGCAGGCTCAACAGACTGCACCAATCAAGGCTGATCCAAATCAGGCTGTAAAAAAGGTGTATTTAGCAGGGCAGCCAGGTTGGCAGCCAACATAAACATGATATATTGGGGCTTAAAATAATAATGTGCCCTGGCACGTAACATCCCCACCGACAGTTTTTGGATGGGGGATGCAGCTATGTCATTAACCATAGCTCATTACCCATACAAACAACAAAAAACGAATCCAATCATTATTCAAAACATTCTGACATACAAGACTTGTCTTAAAAACAGGTGTACACGTAGTCCAAACAGTAAGAAAAATGCATAACCCAGAATCAGACACCACACAAAATGCAAGGCCTCCAAACGTGCGTGTTTCTTAAAACCACCTGTGCGACACAACGTTAACCACAGAATCTAACACCACACAAATTTCAAGGCCCAAAAAAGTGTGTGCTTCAAAACCAATCTGCGCTCCTTGCACAGCAACAAACAAAGCACCACACAAGCACAAGAAATCCAAAAAGTGGGTGTCAACAAACTCATCTGTGTTAACAAGCACAGAACCAAAAAAGAAACAACACACAACACACAAGACCTCACCAAAAGTGGGTGCCAACAAAATCTGGGCTAAACATCACACCCCGACTACATAATTTAAACACACTGCACAAAAACAAGTCATAATATAACATACTGCAACACAGCCTCCACAGATGCACTTGGAGACCCATCAGGACTTAAAAAAACTGCAGCAGGCAAAATAGCTGAAACCTGACTACAATACCAACAGTCCTTCTGCAGCATGTTTGTGACAGAAAGTTTAAAATGATTGGCCCACACAGTAGCTGTTTTAAGCACAGTTTAAAAAGGTAACAAATGTGAGTGTTTAACTAAACCACAAAGGTCAAAACTCCATGTTCAAAGACCAACAAACAGTTAAAACACTCACCACCAAAACCTTCCTGCACAACAGACTACTGTCATCAAAACAAAACGAGCACCAGCTGCTCATGAACACCAAGTGCAGCTGAAAGGTGCTCCACACAAATGACTCCACCCAAACAAGACGAGCCCTCAAAGACACACTTAAAAATGAGGGTAAATATTAATAAATTAGCTCAATCCCGGACGAGGCGCCCAAAATATGTTACGGCTGGCTCAGGCCGAACACATTAAAGGGACACAAGACACAAAAAGGATGAAGTCAAATAAAAAGCTTTATTGAAACCAGGTTGAGATGGGACCCAGCACTCCACCTCCAGGTGGGGAGTGCAGCTTCTTCTGGCACAGTGCAACAAAAGGGGAGCAAAAATAGACAGAAGAAAAGTACAAATAAATTGGTGGACAAGAGTGAGTCAGCCAAAAAGAATATAACGTCCCCAGCGTCGGCCCAACCCATAAAAACAGGGCCGTCGCAGCCTATCTGGAGACGGACTACCTGACCAAAAGGGGACCCTAGGGGTAAAAGAAAAACGATAAAACTGAACTACCGATCTCACTCTGTCATCAGGCAAAATCTACTTAAAAACAGTACTAGTACCAAACAATCAGACAAACAGCTAAACAACCAGAGCACACCTAAAAACCAAGCCCTCATGGGCAAGCCAAACTCAAGCTCATAGGATCACAAGAGTCTGAAAGAGCACATACCTGCTCATAGCAGCTAACTCCCTCAAGAGTGACAACCAAGTGGCGAGGGGTGGGCGGAGGAGCACAAACCTCCACACCTCCACACCCCTGCAACTGATCACTGCACCCAGCCTATTTATAGGCAGGCTCAACAGACTGCACCAATCAAGGCTGATCCAAATCAGGCTGTAAAAAAGGTGTATTTAGCAGGGCAGCCAGGTTGGCAGCCAACATAAACATGATATATTGGGGCTTAAAATAATAATGTGCCCTGGCACATAACATATGTTTATGATCCTAACCCTCCTGGTCAACAACTGCCCGCACTAAGCTCGCTACGCTGGTGAGTGAGAAACACAGAGGTGTCTCCCCATCTTCCACCTGTGTATGAGGCAGGAGACACAGAGGAGAAACACTGCAGGCTGCTGAAATGTAGGTAACCTGGAAAACCTGAAG
>JBBPBX010034792.1:0-32408 GCA_038048925.1 Garcialebias charrua
TTTTTACCTGAGGTACCCTCACCACAGTTCGCTCCACCGTTGCTCCATCTTTCACCTCAGGAGGCCCCTTTTCGTGTCCCCGGTCCGGTACACCATTGTTTACCGCAGTCATTTGTCCCTAAGAGTCTGGAGTCCTCTAAATTTGTTTTTGTCAAACACAATGCACACAGGACACCACTACAGCCTTTGTATGATGGACCGTTTCGAGTTCTTCAACCAGGTCCGAAACATTTCATTTTGGATTTAGGGGGTCGTACTGAGACTGTCTGTATTGATAGGCTTAAACCAGCTCATGTTATGTCAGATGATCAGGTTGTTACGGCCCAAGCTCCTCGCAGAGGCAGACCTCCATCCACATTATTAACGGACGGCGGTCCTTCTTCCGGAAACTCTCAACGTCCATTGGAGCCCGAATCTTCTGCAGACCCTCCTCGTAGCCCTCCACTTCATCAGACTGGTTCTGCAGGGCCCAGGTTCAGCCGTTCTGGTCGTTTGATCAAACCTAAAATGCGGGACTAGTGATGGACCTTACTGGGTGTTCTGGGGGGGCGTGTGTGGTGGACCACTAGGGGGCTCTACTCACACCCAGTGGACCGAATGTATTACAGGATGCTTTTATTGTGAAAGGTCCAGAGGACCGGATGTATGTGGGTATATAAAGCAGTGTTGGGCGGGTACCCGCCAGTTTAGTAAGAGTGGATTAAAAGGTGAACTTCTACAGCCTGTCTCCTGTGTCGTCTCTTCACCCCCTCTTACACAGTACTCAATTTTAACCACACCCGACCCGGCTTAAATTACATTTGATTTTTAATAGGGAATAAAAACAATAATAAATGTGAAAGATGTGGAGAGAAAGAAACTGTAGAACATATGACTCTGAAAGAGAGAATTTAAAAAGAATGGTTGAAAGGACAGGTCAAGAATAAAGGAATATTGGGAAATGAAGGAAACGTAATGGTTATTTATAGAGTAAGAAAAGCATTATTTATCTTTCTCAAAAATACAAGATTAACAAATATAATTTAATAGATGTAGAGAAATGTTGTTATACACTCATGTACAGAGGTGGCGGTATGCACCAGTTGCTTGCGATCCGCCATTAAAGGTGGTGTCTGCGATTTCTGGAACACGCTGGGACGTAGAAATATTTTCAGCACAGAAAAGCATTCTCTGAGGGGGAGCTACAGTCCGTGCTTCTGCTGAACTTGAGTTCTGCTCCGCCCCCTGCTGCTGTCTGCTCAGAGCCGCTGCGATATTCTGTGTTTATATGTTAATAAAATAAATTAAAACCATGGAGCGCTAGTCCAGCACACCAGAAGACCAGGAAATCTTCAGAGCCTCTGGTAGCCACGTTGAACCTTACTTTTATTCACTCGTGACAATTTCACTTCCTCATTCATTGCAGTCGGCAGAGGGAGCGGTACAGAGCGGTGGATGAAGCGATTATTTGACTTTTGAAGAAAAAAAAAAGTCCTGATCAGGGATTAAGAAGGGGAATTTAATACATTTGTGTGACATACAAAACAGTCCTGCATCGCTTTCCAATCCTTTGAACGAGAACGTGCGCGGCGCTGGGGCTGGGACAGGTGGGGGCGTGGGTTGGGGCGTGAGAAGCTCTGTTGAGGACAACTGGAACGCAGCTCTTTATTGGCTGATTAAAAACTCTGTTTTTATTGGCTGGAAAATGGCGTGTCACCTTTTCTTTTTAGAAATGCTTATTTACCACCTGGAGAAGCAAGGGGACAATATATATATATTTTTTTTTCAGAGATTACCTGGCTAACATCAGTCTGTCAGGAGGTAGTGACAGAGTGAAGAAATATGTTTATAAAAAAAGCTACATACTGAAGCTTTAAAAAGATGTTGGATTCACTCCTCCCATTTCCACTAGAAGGCACTATAGTTTTTTTTTATTGAATCAAAAAAAAAAAAAAGAACATAAACAATATAACAAGGCATACAATACAAAAAAACAATAACAGTTGAAAAGACAATTAAACTAAGCAGAGAATTATTAATAAAATTCTAAACAACAGCATAAAAAAAAGAACAATTTGAGAAAGATAGTACAAAATTAAATTGCATGTGCAAGAGGAGTTTCAAGTTTTATGATAAGCTATTAATATATTTGTATAAGGACTGTGCTTTTGGGAGCTTGCAGCGTTTGAGTACATCCTTAAATATATTTACTTCATTTAAAAAAATGCGAAATAAGGGAGAAATTTTCAAGAAACAACTTTTGTGAATAAAAAAAATTGCCATAAGGATGAGATTGTTGTTACCATAATTTAAAACTTAATTCCCTGTTAGCAGACCAAAATTAATTGTAGTAAAATCTAAAGGTGGGATAGAACTCTGAAAAGTAGTTATAATCCAGTTCTGAAAATCTTTCCAAAAAGCATTAGTGACATTACAGTTGAAGAAAATATGTTCTGCTGTCTCAACATCGGAATTACAAAATGTACAAGTATTGGTTTCTATATTAAATTTATTTTGCAACAAGTCGTTGCAAGGGTAGATTTCATACATAATTTTGAAATGCATTTCTTTAGTTTTTTGTGGGAGTGGATAGAAAAGGTATTTGGTTCTGATTATTTTTTGTGAGGAATTATCATAATTTTTAAACAAATGTTTTCTTTTCAATGTATGGGGAAAGAGTATAGAGGTCAAAGTATTCCTTATGAATTTATTATTACATTTTTTTCTATGAAATCACAGCCATTTATTAACAAGGGATGTTTTGTAAGATTAACATTGGAGTATGTAATTATACCTTTAATCGTCTGAATCAAAGCAGGAGGGATGGATTTTATCACTCTCTCAAATTTAATTTTAGTACAGTTTAACGTGTATTTTTTGATAGAATCATCATATGATAGGAAGTTGCCATTTACATTCAGAAGGTGTAAAACAGACCAAATATCTTTTTCCAACTAATCTTTGTAAAGGAATGATTTTCGATTGATCAAGATATACCTACATGTATTGTTCCAAATTGGGATTGAATGTGGTGAGAAGTTATGTTTGAAGACCAGTTTCCAATATTGCAAAACCTGTTTGTGAAAGTCTGATAATTTTATTGGTAATTTAGAAATTTCAAAGTCGCAGCTTAACAGAAAACTAATCCCACCAAACTTTTCAAAAATCTTCAGAGGGAACATATACCAAAAGTTTTCGTAATTTTTCATGAAGTTTTGTAACCATTTGAGTTTGATGATCATGGTTCCATTCATTGGATCAAAATCAATCATATTTAAACCCCCTTCCTCTAAAGATTTAACTACATCTGCTCTTCTAATATAATGGCATCTGTTTCTCCAAATGAAATTAAAATTGTCCTGATTTATTTTCTTTATCATTTTATCGGATATAGGCAATGAATAAGCAGGGTAAATAAGACGAGATAAGTTTTCCATTTTAGTGAGTAAAACACGTCCAAAAATAGATAAATCTCTTTGAAGCCAACTGTTGAGAATAACTTTACTACTCTGGATTTTAGTTTCTATGTTGGAGGTTTCAATTAATTTTTTATCTCTTGAAATATTAATTCCTAAGTATTTCACTTCTTTTTTAACTGTGATATTACCAACATCGTCCAGCGGATGATCATGAATAGACATTATTTCACATTTTTTCATATTCAAATGCAAACCAGAGGCTTTAGAGAATGTCTGTATCTCCTTCAGCACATTTGAAATTTGAGATTTATCTTTTAGAAACAGGGTTGTGTCATCAGCTAGTTGTGTTATTACCAGAGGGTTTCCCATCACATTTAAAGGTTCAATATTTGAATTGTTTTTAATAAAAATAGCTAATAGCTCTGCCACAATAATAAATAAAAGAGGTGAAGCAGGGCAACCTTGACGAATTCCTCTTTGGATATTAAAACGTTTAGAGGTTCCAGATGGTAGAGATACTGAACTATTAATGTCCGTGTAGAGTAACTGGATCAATCTGTTAAACTTTTCTCCAAAACCAAAAGAGTCCAAAGCCCTTAAGATGAAGGAGTGCTCCACCATATCAAAGGCTTTGTAAAAATCCAAAAAGACAATGATTCCATCATCCTCCACCAGATGTTCATAGTCCAGCAAATCTAGGACCAGTCTCAGATTATTGTGAATAGATCTCTCCTTCAGAAAGCCAGATTGTGTGTCACTTATAATCTGAGGTAAATCATCTTTTAGTCTGTCTGCAATCATATGTGTGAAAATTTTATAATCAGTATTTAACAAGGTAATTGGACGAAGATTTTCAATGTATCGTTTTATCTTTAGCTGGTTTAGCGACCAGAGTGATAAGCCCCTGTTTCATTGTAGGTGTTAGTGAGTTGGTAATATATCATTTATTGTTTCCAGAAAAAAAGACCTTAGATCTTCCCAAAAGAATTTGTAAAATCCTGAGGTTAGACCATCTTGGCCTGGTGCTTTTCCAGTAGCTAGTTTTTTAATCACTCTGTCTAATTCTTCTAGTTTGAAATCAGATTCACATTTCTCCTTAAAATCTGCCTCTATCTGTGGAATGTATTCTTTGATTTCTCCTAGAAATCTATTAGAACTCCCGGGATTAAAATCAGATGAATATAGCGTTGAGTAAAATTTGTAAATTTCTTCTGAAATAACTTTCTGGTCATTGACTTCTTTGTCTTCTATAATTAAGGAGTTTATGTTTTTTCTTTCTTGCCGTTTTTTTTCTAAATTACTAAAATAAGATGTATTTTTTTCACCTTCTTCTATCCATTTAGCACGTGACCTAATATAGGCACCATGTGCCTTTTTAGAATAGATTTCATCTAATTTGTTTTGCAGTCTTATAAACTCTGCTTTATCATCTTCGGTCATTTCAGATTTTTTACATAAATAATTTATTTTTTGAACCAATTGAGATTCAAGCTCTTTTTGTTGCTTACATTTCAGTTTACTAAATGTAATGGAGAATTCACGCACCTTAAATTTAAAATATTCCAATCTTTTACTGAAGCTGCCTATGGTTTGGAATTGAAAAAGACTTCTGGACAGAAGTCGAAACATTTTCTGTTACAAATAAAGTCCAGTTGATCTTGAATTGAACGCCTTTTTGATCTATGGTTTGGTCATTTTTGAATAATTTCTTCAATTATACGAGCATATCCTTCATCTTTTAGTAAGTCTGAGTTAAATTTCCAGTAATCTTTTTTGAATGTTTTCCAATTTGCTGGGTTTAATTTAAGTGATATTACACAGTGATCTGTTAACGGAGCAGAAGCGATGGAGACATGGGAAGTGTATCTGATTACCTCCGGTGTTGTTAACCATATGTCTATTCTAGATTTTATACTTCCATTTAGTTTAATCCAAGTGAACTGGCGGACACCAGGATTTTGGTCTCTCCATACATCTATGAGATGATTGGAATTAATAAATTCAAATAAGGTTGGGTTCAAGGTTTCCGTAAGAGATCTAGAAGGACACCTGTCCATCCATTCATCTGGTGACAAGTTATAATCACCGCCTACCACCAGAAGGCACTATAGTTTTACTTTTTGTTTAAGTGACGAGACGGTAAACCGGAAGTGAATCTACGGCGGACCGGACGTACTTTTATGTCGCCTTTAGCTGAAACTAATAAGCCAAATCTAACATAAAATCACATCTTACTTGTGTTCATGACTATTGCCCAACGTGGTAAGTTATATTAATGTTGTAAGATGTGAGAGATATGTTATTTTGTAGTTCTAAGCGTGGGTTTTAGTGAATTAGCTTAGAGCTAATGAGATGCTAGTGAGTAGCAGCTAGTTAGCTAAATGATCGCTTTGTTGCTGCACTGTGATATTTAAATGCTGATGTTATAACTGGTTGGTTAAATCTATTCTAGTTCTTAAATATATGTTTAAATTTGTGTTTATTTGAATTTTGCAATATTAAGTCGTCATTTTTGTTTATTTTATTTACAGTTTTCTGGCATGTTCGTTTGAAAACACTCGGCAATAAAAGGCAACAATAACAACAACGATCTTATGTTCTTTGCAACAAGAAAAGAAGACGAAGAAGAAGATAAGAAAGAACGTTATCGTGCTGTACTTTTAGACTACGAGTTACTTTTCTGTAACATTTACAGTAATTTCATCTTCTTGAGTTCGTTTCATTCATACTGGTTTAAGGCAGTGGTGTAGTCTACGCGATACTCGGGTATACGGAGTATACCCACTAGAAAAGCTTAAGAATTTCAGTATACCCACTTAAAAGTGCCCAGTGATACATGACATATAATTAGGCACATGTTATTGACATGCTAAACGCTTCTGTAACAATATATCGGTACGCAGAGCTTTGCTTTGATACAGTTTTATAAATTCTATAACATGTTTTTAATACAAAGCCAACTGTTTTGCAAAGTTTGTTGTACATTTATTAAAGTATAAGCATCAGAGAAATTTGAAAATGTTCAATATGCTTAAAAATCCAAATACATTGACGATTACAGTACAGTACATTGTACTAACCAGTGTACAAAGGTTTCTAAGCACAGTATACCCACTACAAATATGTAGACTACACCACTGGTTTAAGGAAACTTTAGCTAAGAGAGATGAGGCGACAGCAGGATAAACAACGAGACGAAGTGGCTACGGAAAACATGGAGTTTCTGGAAACAACAGTCACAGTTGATAAAAAGGAACAATGTCGTTTAAAGGACAAACTGCAACACAACGAAACCCAAGATGCTGCTTTCAACCAAGAAGTTCTGCTTCACAGATTAGGTTTGTATTGTATCTAAACATTCCTGCTTTTCAGTATGATTCCTTTTTATTAATCCAAATTTTGACAATTGTACAGAAATATAATACAGAACATAGAGTCTATTACAAGAAAAAATAAAATAAAACAAAAAGCAACAATTAAACAATGATATATGTAACAATATAATAAAAAAACATACATATGAGTCTGAATATGAGGCATAAAATTTTGTAAAAAAAAAGTTCTTGTTTTTCTAAACTTCTGATTATTTAAATTCAATAGATGCAATGTATGTTTTTAAGTCAGATTCTTCAAAATTATTCCATGAGGGCCTTTTTTCACTCTATTTCATCTTGTGGACATAATATTTTGCTAAAATTACAATAAGATTAACTAAGTATATCTCTTCCGAAGAGAAGGTTGAATTGTTGAAAATGAGCAAGATTTGTACTTAAGACAAAAAAACATTTTTTCTAACTTTTGTTGTCGGGAAACGTACATCTGACCAAAATAATACACCATGAGGACATTCTACAAACAAGTGTGCAGTTTCACCTTCATTCTGACAAAAAGAACAGTTGTTACTAACACTAGAAAAGAATCAACAAATATTATCTTTAACTGGGTAATATCTGTGTACAACTTTGAATAAGAATTCTTTGATCTTATTGTTGAGTATATATTTATGAGGTGACAAAAACATTTCATTCCATTTTTTTTGCTTAAATTATTCCATCTATATTTACATATGGGAACTGATAAAGCTTCTAAATGAGTTTTGATAAATCCGTTTGTAAATTTCTTATGCATTATACTAGTTCCTTCAATCGAAATTGAATCCAGTAGTTACACCTTATCAAGAAGTATGTTTTGCGCTAATGACTGTAAGCTTATCGGAATATACTTCATGATCAAATTCAATCCGAGGAATATCTATATTATTGTGACTTAAAAACAGTTTATAATTACGGTATACCACTCACCATTACTGTCGAGTAATTGGTTTACCAAATTAATATTGTTTTCAACCCAATTATGTAATTATAACAATTTGTTTTTATGCAATACTGTATAAGTATTGTTCCAAATGATGCAATTATGTGGAGAGTAATTGTGTTTGTGTAAAAGAGCCCAACAGAGAAGAGCCTGCTGATGAAATTTAGTTAATTTTACTGGAAGTTTTCCAACTGCAAAAGGACAACGCAATAAAAAATTTAATCCCCCTAATTTATTAAATAAATTAATTGGGAAAATATTCCACATAGAATTGTGTTTTCTTTTTTTAGAAATCGTTTACGTAATCCAGTTAATTTTTATAATCTGATTAAAGATAGAAAGAGTTAAAACATTTAGACCCCCTTCAGCTAATGAATTTGAAAGAGCAGATTTTTTCAACGTTATGTGCCTTATTTTTCCATATAAAGTTGAACAAAAATCTTATCAAGGTCAGAGCATAGAGATTTACTGACCTGGTGAAGAAAAAACATATGATGCTCTAGAGTAGACATTCCGTCTGCTTTGCTTAATAACACTCTACCATAAATGGTTAAATCCCTAGCTAACCAACTATTAAATTAATTTTTAATGGCTTCATGAACAGATGTAAAATTATTGCCCATATTGCCCATGTTAGAGTGTTCTTTAGAAATATGAATTCCAAGATATTTAACAGTATCTCTTATACGGATATTGCAAATTTCAGTATTATCAGTTGTAAATAGGGGTAAAATTTCAAATTATTTTAGATTCAGTTTCAAACCTGAAATATTAGAGAATTTAGATATAACAGATAAAGCTACAGGAACTTTACCAGATAAATAAATAAATAATGTATCAACAGCAAGTTGTGAAATTTTAAGTTCTTGATCAAATATTTTAATTCCTTCAAAAGAGCTTTGTCTAATTAAATAATTTAAAATTTGACCTACAAGCAGAAATATGTAAGGTGAAGCCGGGCAGCCCTGACAAACCCCTCTACCAATATTAAACCGACCAGATGTACCATATAAAAGTTTTACAGAACTATTATTACAGGGTTTCCGCAGGGTCTTAAAAAGTCTAAAAAAGCCCAAAATTTAAAAATCTTGATTTTAGGCCTTAAAAAAGTCTTAAAGGGGACCACATATTCGCTTCTTCACCGCTTCTTCTTCCGGCACTCGGCAAGGCAGGTCGCATATCTTTCTGCTCTTCCCTCCCTAAGTTTTTCCTACTCCCTGCTTGCTTTTCGTCTCGTCTGCGACCCTTCAGCGCTCACTCGAACCAATATGGAATTAATCAATTGGGCTGTTTCTTCAATGGATAAGATTTTTTCCACGAAGCGGACCGTGTCAGGAGAAGCTGTCTGTCCCTCCGACACACACGCGGCTGGATACGTGCTGGACTCGTGGGGTCAGTGGCAGCCCATGTGTCTGTCCGTTCTGAGTGTCGAAGACGTGGAGGATTTGTGGATTATTGGATTATTGGTAGCAACTGCTCTGTTTTTTGGCGTAACCGGAGTTGTTTGTTATCGGAAGCTGAGGGAGGCTTCGGCGGCTATCAGAGCGCTGTCGGGACTGCCTGATCAGCAAAATTCTCTGAACCGGGTCGTGGGCTCCTCATCCCAGCTGCTGTATGAGCTCAATCGCACGATTGGTGCAGTGGTGGACCACCGTGCACCTGCTGTCCGTTTTGGGACTTGTTTGCAGCCACCCAGGATCGATCAAGGGACAGGTGGAAGCTCATGAAAGCGGGGCAGAGCAGAACCACATATTTGGATTTCTTTCGGCCATGAAACAGCACCCACAGACTTGGAGGCGGCAGTGGAAAAGAACACTGTGGTCTATTTGGATAACAAACGAAACATTATCTGGCTTCTGCACATGTCCTTGACAAGCGGGCTGTGGGAATCCATTCTCCTAGAGTGAGGAGTTGAAGAGCCCCCCCCTCCCCCTCCCCAGAGATTTCTGTGAGGCTTCGGATAACACCCAGCTGCACACCTGCTGAACTTTGTGTTTGTCTGAAATTAATCATGGACACAATCTCCTTGCCTGCCGTATTTCCTTTGTTATTGTACCTAAATGTGCTCTGATATGGTTTTTACTGAATCACGCGGTGTCTTGAAGACAAAATGTGATTCATCTTTTTTTAATATCAATGCTGTGAATCCCAGTGTTTCTGCCTGTTTTTCCTGCTTTTGACCTTCATCTGGAGACAGATTGGGCCTGGCCGCGCTAAGAGTATATCAATGTGTTGAATAAACATGTCGTGTGTTGATAAAACATATCGTGTGTTGATAAAACATGTAATATGCTTTGTTTTGCTGCAGCTTTTGCACTCATTTCTCTCTGGATGCCTGCAATACATACTTACGTTGTAATCGGTGGAAATTGATGCAATGTTAATAAAACTCCTTGATTCCTTGATTCCTTGATTCCTTGATATTCAAAATTCACTTTTTAATGTTTTTTTACTCAACTTTGGGTATGTACTTCATAAAAAAACAGTCCTAGGGCCAAAAAAATGCACCCAGTGGTTTATTTACTTTAAGTATATTTATTTATCTTTGATAGAAACACTTCGTTTTCACTTCCTGCGGTTTGTGACATCACAAACCATAGCCACAACCCACCCCGACCTTTGTCCCACCCCGTCACCTAGCAACCCCTGGTGATGCTCCACCCACTTCAGTATAAAAGACCTCGCGGTGGTTCCTGAGTTCATATCAGCACAATGGCTCCTAAAGTTCGATGTTGCGTTGTTGGCTGCATTACACAACATGTGTCGATACACACTCTTCCAGTCTCAGAGAGCAGAGATGCGTGGCTTAATTTTATTTTTAATGGCAATGTCCCGGCGACATTACCGAACAAAGTTGTAGTTTGCGCAGCACATTTCACAACAGACTCCTTTCGCAACTACCAACAGTACCAGGCCAGATTTGCACAAAAACTTCTGCTTAAGGAAGGTGCTGTTCCATCTATTCGTCAAAGTTCTGCAGATGACGCTAGTGTAAGTACAGACTGATGTCTTTTAAATTATTTATTAGTATTCGGTATGAAGACGTGTTCTCATGCACCTCGATAGTTTAGCTACAGCCTGTGCTAACTGTTTGTCTTCACGGCTTGAACACGATTTAGCGCAGGCTTATTGTTTATGATTAGCTTGTGTTAACTGAGAATTAATGTTCAACCTGTTCAATATTCGTTTCGGCATTGCAAGAAGCAAGAAGTGCCGTTCTGCATGAACATGATTAGTTGTTTATGAAATACTAACGCGGAGCAACAGCTAATGCTAAGCCTGTGTACCGTGTGTGTGTATGTGTCGTGGGGTTGTAACAATGAATCGATAAAATTTTACAATTAAAAGCATTGGCAACAAATTTCATCATCGATTCGTTGTGTTGCGCGATTATGCTTCTTTCACGGCGCCGCAGAGCAGTTTTATTCACCGGTAGAACGTAGTCAGCTGGCTGACTGAATAAAGTTTAAAAAAAAAAACTCTGCAGCGCGCTGTGTGTGGCTTGAACAGACAGAGGAGGGAGGCGAAACAGAACAGAGAAATAATCGTTAGTTGCAGCCCTATGTGTGTGTGTTTGTGTGTGCGTGTGTGTGTGTGTAGGGCTGCAACAACGAATCGATAAAATGTGACAATTAAAAGCGTTGGCAACAAATTTCATCATCGATTCGTTGTGTCGCGCGATTATGCTTCTTTCACGGCGCCGCAGAGCTGTTTTGTTCACCGGTAGAACGTTGAGCTGGCTGACTGAATAAAGTTTGAAAAAAAGAAGAAGAAAAAAACTCTGCAGCGCGCTGTGTGTGGCTTGAACAGACCGAGGAGGGAGGAGGAAACAGAACAGAGAAATAATCGTTAGTTGCAGCCCTATTGTGTGTGTTTTCATCTTAATCTGAACGATTGTCTTTACAAAGCTCGTAGTTGTAACACTTTGAGACCTACTATTTTCTACTGATGGTCACAAGATCCTGTTTATCAAAACCATAAAAAGTCTTCTGAGTGACAAATATGCTAATTATCACTGTCCTCTTCAAATATTTTCTCCATAACATCAGCAGCTGTAATGTAGAGCATGCATATAAATCTTATTTATGTTTTCAGTACAGTGCATAATATCCAAGTGTTATAGGTCACCACAATGCTCACTAATAAATATATAAAAAGCTGAATGTGCTGCATGTGACAGTGTCTCATCTGGCAGTATAGTGGGCCAAGCTCAAAACAATTAGTAATCACTTCTAGGTTGTGTTGACATGTTGTTTTGCCAGAAATATATTGTCAAAATCTTTAGTCCGGCTGTGATATAATTAGTATTTCTTTCAATTTAGATATAATTGTTACGTTATATAACATCTTTCATTAAACATAACAACATTTTCATTTATCTGTCTGTTATCTTACAGGCTCAAACATCTACAAGAAGAGACGTTGCTTGCCAAACAGAGAATGAGCAAATACAACAACGAACTGTGGGTACACAACTATCTCAGAGAACTCTTCTGCCCAACTACAGATCAAAAGGTGTGTAGCTTTGACTTTATTTGACTAAATATCAAATTGTATGTTACTCATAAAAATACTCTGATGCATGCTCAATAATCCAGGTAGAAAAATCTAAAAAAGCTAAGTCTGGTCCTCTGGACATTCAAAAAATAAAACAAAACAAAGCAAAAAAAAATGTAGAAACGTTTCGTCTTTCGTCCGAAAGACTTCCTCAGTCTGAGTTGCTGTCAGGGTTGCCAGATCTCCAGACCGAAAGAAGCGATCAGCTCCTTCAAAACAAGCACAAACAAGCGGCTCGCTCTTTCAAAAAAAGCCCAAAAAAAGCCCAGCTGGCAACCCATCCCATTGTGTAAAAAAAGGCAGTTTTAAACAGTATAAACATATTTATTATGGCATTACATATATCTAGCAAAATTATACATAAAAGAACGTATTCAGTCTAAAAAATAAAAATACATTTTGCATTTTTCTCCCATCTGTGGTCGGATCCAGTCTTGAAGAGCACGCTCTTTCTCCCAATCTTTATTATATTTTTTTCCATATTTACCCCACTTAGAGCTCACATTAGCGTTGTCTTGTCTAGACAAAGAATAAAGAACAATGTTGCATTCGCGTGTAGTCGGATGTCCCGTGAAGATACACGGTTTTTAATTTTAAACTCACTTTGAAAGTAATTTTCATTAATTTATCATTTTGTTTGCTAAAAACGAACATAGTTGAATGATACAAGATATATATGTGGTGTCACTATATGCAAAGTTCAAAAATGATGTCACAATACTGTAATGTATACAGCAGTGTTCGTGCATGTATATTACAGAGTGTCAGTGAACGCACCGCGAGAGAGAGCGTGACGTAGGCACGCGGGTTCAGTGTGTGTGTGAAGATAGAAAGTGCAGAGAACGGAGTAATGCAGGATCGTGCCGTCTGATAAGTGTATTGTGCAGTTTAAACAATAAAGCTACATCAGCACCAAACCAGCATATTTATTAAGCGTGCAGAGAAACATCAAAAATACCTTTAAAATAACTTCAGGAGTACATTTCACAAAACAAGCCCAAATAAGCGACGCAACACCCATGGTAAGCACAAAAAACCGCCACAAGCGGCTCACCGAATTTAAAAGCGACTCCAGGAAAAAACAAGCCCAATGCCGCTTGAAATAAGCGGACTTGGCAACTATGGCTGTGTTCAGCTCAGTCTTATAAATAGCACCCTCCCACAGTGTTGCACAACCAGTTGGCTGATGACAGCCTGAAACCAGCTGCTCACATGATCAAGGAGGGCCATCAGCCTAACAATGGATCATTAGCACCCTGATGGTTGTTTGCTATTCACAGAGGGCTGAGTGATACTAGCAATAACAGCATTGTAAGAGGGGGACAGTTGAACCCGGAGGCCTCCACCCCTGTTTAATGATGGACGGTTTCTTTTCACAAAGATGGCCTCCTTTACTCCTCTACAGATCCAGTCCCCCGGCACAAACAGAGTAATATTGTGTATGCTGTTCAGTGTCAGGAGGGCTGTGATCAGTCTTATATCGGGGAAACTAAACAGCCACTGGCCAAAAGGATGGCCCAGCACAGAAGATCAACATCATCAGGTCAGGACTCTGCAGTCTACACTCATCTCCACGCCAGCGGTCACTCTTTCAAGGATGAAGATGTTCACATCCTTGATAGAGAGGAACGATGGTTTGAGAGAGGAGTAAAGGAGGCCATCTTTGTGAAAAGAAACCGTCCATCATTAAACAGGGGTGGAGGCCTCCGGGTTCAACTGTCCCCCTCTTACAATGCTGTTATTGCTAGTATCACTCAGCCCTCTGTGAATAGCAAACAACCATCAGGGTGCTAATGATCCATTGTTAGGCTGATGGCCCTCCTTGATCATGTGAGCAGCTGGTTTCAGGCTGTCATCAGCCAACTGGTTGTGCAACACTGTGGGAGGGTGCTATTTATAAGACTGAGCTGAACACAGCAACTCAGACTGAGGAAGTCTTTCGGACGAAAGACGAAACGTTTCTACATTTTTTTTTTTGCTTTGTTTTGTTTTATTTTTTGAATGTCCAGAGGACCAGACTTAGCTTTTTTAGAGGTTACTCATAAAATTAATTTTGTATAATAATATTCAACACATATAAACATTCAGCTCAACAGTACTGTGCTTAAGTAAAGCGTATATAAGACACCCATTAGTGTTTATCATCATACCTTTTTAAATAGAACAACTATTTTAGCCCGCTTCTTAGAGGGTGAGTTTTTGGAATTTTGTATATCTCACCAGGTGTCGACGCAACAGTGATAACCAAAGACGCTTGTGTTGGCATGCCAAAAATCCCATTCTCTGCACATCACACTGTCGTCACGTCTACTCCCATAAAGACAACTGGTCTGGAAGAGCACATGGAAGTGGAACTTGAGGGCACTAGCTCAATGTTCATTCCTGAAGAGCTGGACCCGGCCTATGATGCTGATGAATCTATCACTGATTTAACCACATCTGCAGACATGTCGTGAGTAAATGTTTTATCTATTTATTGAATTTCATATAACGTATATCAATTCAAATGTAAATGTCTTTTAAATTTTTATTTTCAGAAACATCACACCGACTACAATACACAATGAGAAAAAATATATTGTGTATGAGACCAACATTTTAGAGTTGTTCAAGGAGTGTCCTGTGTGCAAGCGCACATGTACCGTTAACAAGCGACAACGCGGCACATTCATCTCCGTGGTGCAGAACTGCCCCCACTGTGAGTACAGTAGGACCTGGAACAGCCAGCCACTACTACGTAGCACTCCAGCAGGAAATCTTCAACTCTCAGCTGCAGTATATCTCTCTGGAGCATCATTTATAACAATACAAAAGGTATTTCAAATTTTCATACTTTTGAAATCTAATCAGAATTTAAATATCATAATCTTGTGTCAGTTTATAAAATTGAATGATTTTTTTTGTGTGTGTGTGCCATCAGGTCTTCAGGGCTTTGCACCTACAACTCTTTGTTTACGAAACTTTTCGTCGACACGCAAGAACTTATATAGAACCTGCTATTATCAGCAAATGGAAGGCATCCCAGAATGACATGCTGCTCCACCTCAGCAAGGAAAATGTCATCCTTGGTGGTGACATGAGAGCAGACTCTCCAGGTTAGTTATATACTAATTAAAGGTGCTATGTGTAACTTTCAGCCGCATGAGTTTTCTCCGCAGGGTGTCTGGACTCTCCCTTAGAGATAGGGTGAGAAGCTCAGTCATCCGGGAGGGACTCGGAGTAGAGCCGCTGCTTCTCCACATCGAGAGGAGCCAGTTGAGGTGGCTCGGGCATCTGGTTAGGATGCCTCCTGGACGCCTCCCTGGTGAGGTGTTCCGGGCATGTCCCACCGGGAGGAGACCCAGAGGAAGACCCAGGACACGCTGGAGGGACTATGTTTCTCGGCTGGCCTGGGAACGCCTTGGGATTCCCCCAGAGGAGCTGCTCCAAGTGGCTGGGGAGAGGGAAGTCTGGGCCTCCCTACTTAGGCTGCTACCCCCGCGACCCGACCCCGGATAAGCGGAAGAAAAATGGATGGATGGATGGATGGATGTGTAACTTTCTGTAGAGCACAGAACTTAGAAATATTTTCAACAGGCAAAGCATTCTGATCCCTCCCCATCAGAGCCATATATGGCTCTGCCCCCCTTGCTCTGCTGAAATTCAAATTCAAGCTCTGTTTTTATTGGCTGGTTACAAACTCTGTTTTTATTGGCTGGTTAACGGCGGGTCACTCTGTGTTTTTATAAATGCTGATAGAGAAGCAAGGGGACTATAGTTTTTTTCAGAGATTACTTTGTCTAACACCAGTCTGTCAGTAGATAGTGACAGAGTGAAGAAATATGTTAAAAATATATTGTTAGAAAAGTTACAGACTGCACTACAAAGTTACATAGTGCAGCTTTAATATGTGATGAAGTGTGATAACAGTTTAACTCCATTTGTATACTTTTAGGTCATTCTGCAAAATTTGGAAGCTATACAATGATGAACATGAGAACCAACACTGTCATCGATATTCAATTAGTTCAGGTGAGTACAAATTAATGTCTCTGTAGGGAGATTTAAAATGCATGGACTTGCATGTGGTAATGCTTTTTAACATACTGGTGTTCTTTCAGAGCAATGAAGTTGGTGGCAGCACTAATATGGAGAAGGAGGGTCTGAAGAGAAGCCTTGCACTATTGGAAGAGCACAAATTGACTATTGACTGCATAGTCACTGACAGACATCCACAGATTCAGAAATTTCTCAGGGAAAGCCAAATCAATCAGTTTTACGATGTCTGGCACATGGAGAAAGGTACATTGTTTTGATAACAATTAATATACATTGTGTAAACTGTTTAAAAATATCATGAAAAACAAACAAAACAGAACTGAAAATAAAAATAATTATAGATGATGAAGAGATCTATATAAAATTGTATTTTCTTATATAGGAATTTCGAAGAAGCTAGACAAGATAAGTAAGAAAAAAAATTGCGAGGAACTGAAGAAGTAGATACCCATCCATCCATCCATCCATTTTCTTCCGCTTATCCGGGGTCGGGTCGCGGGGGTAGCAGCCTAGGGAGGCCCAGACTTCCCTCTCCCCAGCCACATGGAGTGGATACCACCCATTAAAAATCACATATACTGGACTGCAGCAACATCCCAAACCGGACCAGAGAGGGTGGCGAAATGGACATCAATTCTCAACCATGTCCGGGATGTCCACGTACACGAGGACCCTGCATTCCCCACCTGTCTTCATGCAGTTCGAAAAAGCAAAGACAAGAAAAAATGGCTCACAGCAGGTATCTTTATCAAAAAAACTGAAAATGTAAAATTTTGAATTAAATTTTATCACAGTACTGCTATTATTTTTTTTCAGCAACTCCTACATTTTACCAGCTGGAGAAACTGATCAGTACAAAAAGGGTCCTAAAGGATGTTTCCAAACTCAGCCCACACCACCAGACATCTGCATTGGAATCTTTTCACAGCGTGATCTTGAGATTTGCTCCTAAAAATGTGGTCTACCCTTTCCTTGGAATGCTTTGCAGGTAAATATTTAATTTTTTAATATTTTATTCTGAATATATTTTGCCACATTTTTGTTAATTTTGTTCTTATACAGACTCTACCTGGCAGCGCTTCATTTCAATGAAAATGCAGGACGAGAGCAGGCCACAACATCCTCAGGGGATCAGCGTTATCGGAGACATTTCCCCAAGTCCAAGAAGGGCGAGTGCAGAGTAAAGCCCATAAAAACAGAAGCAACGTTTGGTAAGGGTATAAGAATATATTTATTTTAAAACTTGGCCACTTTAGAAGAAAATTTTTTTTTTTTTATATATAGCCTAAATATACAGATACAGCATTAATTACACCACTGATGGATTTAACTACATTAAAATGTTTAGCTCCCTAAACATTTTTTTTCTGATCCAATTTGGGACTTTTGCAATTCATGAACATTGCAAATCCCATGTCTAATATTATTGCTGCATTTAAATACAAATAAACCTAATTTTATTTAAATGTGTGTAAAAAATCTCTCAAGATCACACCATAATTTTCATTACTTTTTCTCCTCATTATGTAATGCATACTCAGGTGTCAGTGTGGACACTGTGTACCAATGGACCAAGTCATCCAAAGTGTGTGCTGTCAGGAACTGGAACCTTTCAAGCAGCTCTTGCTCAGTCTGAATCCCCCAGCACCTCACATCCTCTGTGTCACTGGCCATCCTGGATTTGCGGGCTGCTGTTTGAACCCCTATGTACTAAGGCTGGCCTATCACACATTTAGAGAGCAGCATGGGCCAATACGTCTGCAGTTAAATGAGTAAGAACATATATTTTCTACAATATCATAATTATAGACTTTTGTTTCAAGGCATCACATATAAATAAAGAACACGTTGAGTAGGACAAATTGTTTACTGCACAAAATTACAGTTATCAGAACGTTCCTTAGTAACTAAAATAAACATTAAGTACACCAAAATCTAAAAAATTAAAGGGACATTGTTGACAATGTTATTATTTTTTATATTGCAGACAATTTCGTTATATTGCCTATCGGCAGATGGTTCGTTGGAGCCATGGCATCCTTGGGCGCCACATACACAAGCCTCTGCCGTCTTGTGTGGTGAACGCCATCAGAGCAGCCTTCCCAGATGGAGCAGGACACTACAACGGCTTCCAATGGCCTAGTTTGGACTAGCATCCCTCTGAAATTATAAGTTGTACATAATAAAATTGTATGAAAACATTTGAAAGTTGCTTGGCAGTTATTTACATTGTGTCAAACATATAAACATTATATGATGTCATTTGTAATAGACAGCAATTTTTTCAATGATAAATTTTACTTTTCAAACTGTACAGCCTAAAGTGTTACATCAAATGAGTAAGTGGTAAACTACAGTTGAGTAATTACATTTCAGAAGTTTCCTTGACACATGCAAATTGTCCCTGTAAACCAATTCTGTAAATAATGACCTAAATATACCTGTGCTGAAAACCTTGATTTTCTGACATACTACCCAACAGCCTCTTGCTTGTCCACTCTGTCCCACACAGCTGCGAGTGGTCCAGGATCAGCTGACCTCTCTGCAGGTATTGCACCGCTCAGCAGTTGAGGGTTCCTGTTATAGGTCTCCTGCAGCTTCCGGAGTAGTGCTGTCGCATAGTCTGTAATCATACAAATTCAATTAGGAGGCAGATATACATAAAAAGAAAATCTAACCAGAAATCGTTTTACCATAGGTTGGCTCGTCTTTCACTGGACGCACAGACCATCCACCTTAAAGCGTGGATAGCAAACTGAGTATCTCTCCACACCGTCCTTTGTTCTGGCTATGTCTCTGTTGCCATTGCTGTTGTAATGGAGAGCAGCCAGCAGCAATCTGTAATGAAAAAAAAATATTTTCAACAAATATAAAGTAAAATTGGGCCCCAATTACATTTAAAGAACTACTAAATTTAACTAATGCATAACATGAGAAGTATATTTATAACAACTAAAGAAGAGCTAAATAACATTTACCTTGAATACATGCCCAGATATGAGAACCCTGTATGCTTCGGAGCAAACCTCAGAATGAGAGAGTGGTATGCTTCTAATGAATATGTCTGATGCTGTGGTGACAGTTGTCTGACATCTTTCACAAACATTGGCTGGCATACCACTTGCTCAAGTTTCACTGCTACAACAGATCCTGTTGGTCACAAAAATGTATGTTGAAATAAACCACATAATTATAATTTGTCCAAGTAAAATATGACAGTAAGTCATACATCCACAGGGTAAGTCCATCAGTTACCTGGAATTAGCCACTGTTTGTTCCGGTCCTCTTCTTCCAGTGGTGGGTGGAGACGAGGGAAACTCTTCTGTTTCATGTTCGTGAATATCTTGAACATGATTCACAAGTGACTTCCACTTTGCCTCCATTACATCTGGGTTTGCATCAGGTGTGGATGCAGCTGTCCAGTACAGATGGTTCACGATGGACTGCTTCCACAGTGCCAGATCCTCACAGTCCCACTGTCCAGTTTCTTTGCTAGACCTGGAAAAGTTTAATATAAATATTGTGTATTCCAAAAAATTACTTAGTTGGTTAGTAAATTAAAGATTCTGTATTAAGTGCATCTGTAATCATGAAACAAATTGAAAGATTACTTTTTCCACAGTGCCACACATCATAGAAGTGCTTTGTTCCTTGTGGTGCAAGCTGTTCTCTGACCCACTTTGCAACCTGCCGATTTCGGTCAGTGACAAGAACATCAACACTCATCTCATTATCTGAGAAGAGCTTGATGCTCCGCTTCAGGCCTTCAAGCTCACACCAGGTGCTGTTTGGAACCCCTGAGCTCTAAAAAAAAAAAAAATATAAAATGCATCAATACAGATAACACAAAAAAAGAAAACAAAACAATTTAAAACAGTTTAAATCAACTTCTACAGATGTTTGGATAAAATCCATAATGGTGAGCATACCTGCACAAGCCGCACATCAAGGACCTCTTTCAATCTTTCCTCTATGAGGGTGTATGAGCCATATTTTGCACAGTGCCCAGGGCTGTCAGATCTGCAGTCACCAGACAAAAGCATTCCGCCACCAAGTTCCTTCAGCTGCTGCATCAAAGCCGACTGTTGTTCTTTCCAGGTTAATATGATGGATGGGATTGTGTACAGCCTTTGGTGCCTAAAAAAAGATCCAGCAGAAATACACTGTAAACCTAAGAGTGACAGCATCCGTAAAGTTTGTGATACCATACACCCTGTGAAATGCATGGCCCCAGAAAGGAGAAGGTTGCAGGCAGGGCCGGCCCAAGCAGTGTTGCCAGGTGAGAAATGTAGGATTATCGTACTAGAGCCCTAAAATTATCGTATTTTGAGGGAAATTATCGTACACCCGTCATAAACAAAATAACAAGTATGCTCTATAGTCACTCTGTTGTTTAATAGCGTCTAACAGGCACTCACAGCTTTGTGGCGTCTGTACTGGTGGGAACCATAGACATTAATACGCATTATTGTCTGGTGGCAACTACGAGCGAGCCCCCCCACACCATAGATATCTTATATAGAACACATGATATCTATGCCCCACACACTCTTCTTGTTTTGTTTCATGGCGGTCGGATTAAACCACCACCGAGCTGAAGTGTGGACAGGAGATAAAAAAAATAAAAATTCTGTAAAACTAATTTAAAAACTCAACTAAATTCTGTCTAAGTTTGTATTTTCAAGGAAATAATAACTTGATCTTTAACTTTACTAATATCACTGCTAAAAACATCCCTAATTGTACCCTGATGCTGCTCAATAATCCAGGTAGAAAAATCTAAAAAAGCTAAGTCTGGTCCTCTGGACATTCAAAAATCCCTAATTGTAAATTTAATATTCATTTTATTTATTTATTTTTGGAAATGCATTCTTTGTTTCGCCCTGGACATTCCATAAAGACATGTTGAACCGTTTCAGGGAAATTGCTGGTGCACATGTCACAAAAAAGTCCTGTTTCATGCTTTGCAATTATTTTAAGAGATTTATTAAGGTCTGTGTGTCCTGTTCTAATGCGAGTAAGTTCCTGTTTCTTCCTGCTTTCCTTGTATATCTTACCTTATGAACGTTGTGTAAATGTCTTCCTGTATCAGTAATGTCCCAGTTTTCCTAATATATTTCTTTATTATAATTTAACGTTCAACTTTATATAAACGTTCTATCATTTTCATCACTTCTTCCAGACCGTGTCACACGGCTCTGCGTTTTCTAACGCATGGGGCAGGTGCAGCGGACTTTTCAGCCAATCATGGTCGTTGTTCTGCATATACGTCACTTCTGTCACATTTAGAAAAGCACGATTGGCTGGAATTTCAAGACGCCTTCAGGGTTCACAAAAAAACTCCGACAGACAGTTGCGACAGGCTGATGGAAACCGATCACAACTACACGTTCACAGAATGGCCAAATTATCGTATTTTTGGCCTTTTTCGGGATTATTGATCGTACATCGTACAGAGGGCAAAATTATCGTACAAATACGATAATTATCGTACACCTGGCAACACTGGGCCCAAGCCTCTTTGGGGCCCTAAGCGAAATTTGGATGGGGGCCCCCTGTTTCTACTAATAATGTGAATTACTGCAATCAACGGTCAGATGGTTTTAACATTCTCCCACCTGATAAAACATATTGCAACTCTGACAGTCCTTTTTAATGTATATTTGTAATTTATTGCAGGGATGTCAAACTTATTTTAATTTTGGACCACATCAAGTTCATGACTGTCCTCAGAAGGCCAGACATGGCAGAATGTATTGATAAAACTGCCTATGAATAAACTGGTAAAATCAAGCTTTCTAAAAATAAAAACTTTGCCAATCATGCCTTTTGGGGAAGGAAAAGGTATCCTTAATAGGCAGTGGTCCTCTCATCACCTGCTCAGTCCTGTTTACATCTGAGAGGAAAGATGCCACTCAGCTGGGTCCATTGGCAGAGCTGATGATCCTTTGTGTGGCTCAGACTTTGATGTGGAAGCTTCTGAGAAAGAGACAAAAGAAAGATGATGATTAATAATAACATAAAAGGGCAGAAAATGTTTGCGATGTACATAACTGTTAATCTGAAAATGATCTGGAGCACAAAGAGGAATTATAGATGATGTTTTGCTGTTAACTTACCAGGTAGATCATCTGCAGTTGCACACACAGATGAGACAGTGGGCACAGAAGATAGGGATGCTAGACTTAGCTCTGCAGAGGACGAAGATGGACCAAAGATGAAAATAACAAAAAATGTAGTTATGTTAGATGTCACATCATACTTATAATTATGTTGTTCACTTTTTTTATGGAAAAGTATAAAGGATGGAGTGGATGGAGAAAAGTTTCAGGAGTGATTTGTGACAAAAAGGTGTCAGCAAAGGTCAAAGGAAAAGTTTACAAGACAGTGGTGAGACCAGCTATGTTGTATGGTCTGGAGACAGAGACATGGACAAAAAGACAGGAGAAAGAACTGGAAGTGGCAGAAATGAAGATGTTGAGGTTCTCCTTAGGAGTGACAAGGATGGATAAGATCAGGAATGAGATCATCAGAGGTACAGCACATGTTGAACAACTGGGAGATAAAGTTAGGGAGGCCAGACTGAGATGGTTTGGACATGTCCAGAGGAGGGACAGTGGGTATATTGGTAGAAGGATGTTAGAAATGCAGCTGCCAGGAAAAAGACACAGAGGAAGGCCAAAGAGGAGATATATGGATGCAGTTAGAGAGGACATGAAGGTAGTTGGAGTGAGGACAGAGGATGCAGAGGACAGAGTGAGGTGGAGGAGGATGACTCGCTGTGGCGACCCCTGAAAAGGGAAAAGCCGAAAGAAGAAGAAGATAAAAATACTTTCATACTTTGCATTTTTGCTTGTAGTAATAAAACAAATCAGCCAGTAAAACTGAAATTTTCTTCAGACATGTTTAAACAGTATTTGTTCCTCCAAAGTCTTCTATTTTCTGCTTACGTTGTAAATTAAATTTTTATGAGTTAGTTTAGGAGTTATAAAAAGGATGTTATGCAGTTAACTTACCAGGTAGATCAGAAGTGATTGTAGTGGGCACAGAGGATGGGGATGATGCTACACTTTGCTCTAAAGAGGACAAAGATGGACATAAGATGAAATACATACTGTACATATGCACACACATTCCTTGCATACTTTCATTACAGACTCTGGAGTGTAATTGCTATAACAAAAAATTTATTGTATGCTGCATGGTGAATCTTTCTGTAGTTGATGCACTGCACAGCTGAGCCTGGTAATGTGGACTTTCACTGAGATTCTGTGCTGACAAAATATTTTAACAGTGCTCCTGCAGAACTTCACATAAGTTTGTGTAAAAATTGTTTATTTTAGTCAAATAAATTATCATGCTCAACAGTCCACAACATATTTCAAACTCAAGCATAGCTATAAGCTGTTAATATATCAATACTGTATAGCCTGATGTAAAACATTTGACTAGCAAATGTTATGTATTGGGAAGTTTTAATTATTGCTATCAAGCGTTAGCAAAAACACTGTTTTGAGCCAACAAAAAAAAAAAATGATATACCGTAGTGCCAATCAACTCACATAAAATTAAAACTCAGTTATTAACAGTGCTTTAAGTGGGCCGGAACTCACCGGTACCCAGTTCCGCCACTTCTAAAATTTAACCCTGAGAGTACCGGGACTTTTTTTAAGCGTAAGGTGCGTTCCGGAACTTATTTTCGTCTTCTCCACTTGAAAGACCCGTGGCAGATTAGAATGCATCATTTCCCCCGACTGGATTTCAAGAAAGAGTAATGCATCTTCACGACAATAAAACATCTTTGGTGGAGCGCGTCATTTGGCCAATCACAACCTCAGGACAGACAGGGGGAGGAGACAACAGCGAAATCTGTAAAAAAATAAAAACAAACTCTGCAGCGCGACAGAGCGCGAGGGAAGCGGAAGTAACTCCTCCAACGTGTGGGTAAAGTTAATATTTTTATACATGCAGTGTAACCATTGTTTAGTAAAATGGCATGTTGTGTTACAAATAAAACTAAATAAAAATTAACAAAATAACAGTCAATTGCACCCCTAAAGCCACTGTGATAAAGTATCACATTAATTTAATTATCTTAGCCACAGGAGTGAATTTAAAAACAGGATGATGTCTATATGAACTAGTTAATGAGGTGTCTCTAAAATATCCTGATTCATGATCAATAATAATTTCAACAATTTTTTAATCTGTCCACAGGACCTGACTTTATTTTGTTAGATGTCTCTAAAATAGTTAGTGAATCATGTTTACATGTAGGTAAACATAGATGTTTAACAACTTGTTAAAATACACAAGAATGCAGGAAATGGCATCTACTTTATTCAAAATTTCTGGCAAAACATCTTCACCAGCATATTTAAGAAATGAGTTTTTACTGTAAGTAAGTTTTATTTATATAGCACATTTCACAGACATGAGAGTCACATAGTGCTTTACAAAAGGAAAAATAAAATCACAGAAGTACTATACAAAAAGGTAAAACATAACAAACTCTAAAATCAATGTACAAAATTAACCAAAAGCCTGTCTGAAGAGATAAGTCTTAAGTTTTTAAATGCATCTGTTGACTCGGAGCAACACATTGTTAGCAAAATGTTCTGCTGTATTTGACTTGCTGCTGTTGTTGGTTGTTAATTGTTTGGTTGACACAATCTTTCCTATTTATGTTCTCATTAAATTAGGTTAGTAAATGACTTGAAGCATGTTAAAAAATTACAAAATCTTTCGAGGGGGGGTTGGCGCAACGTTTGTCACCTTTATCATCCCTTTTGAGTTTGCAGGTACTGTATGCATATTATTATGACATTAGGGAGGGTACCGGCACTTATTTTTTTCCACTTAAAGCACTGGTTATTAACAAGTACAAACACGGCAGTGCTAGCCAGCTGTTTAGCAGCTGCACAAATATTTTTTGATAAAAGAGACGTACTTTGTACAAACATACCTTTATCTTGCTGTTTTTTTATCTTCTTCTTCTTTTTTCCTCGTCCTTTTTTCAGCCCCTGAAGGATATATGCCCTTTTTTGCGACATTATCTAGCGTTAGTTGTGTCAGGTGCTTAATTAGCTTGGGTGCGTACTTCACATTGTGGCAAGGAGCTCAGAAACCTGAGAAACCTGTAAAACGGGATACCGGGGCCCCCACTAAGGGGGTTCCCAACCACCTGTCATTTCTTTCTTTCCTTTCTACTAGAGCGATTTCTACATATTCAAGTATACATATACACACAAATATATGATATATATGTTATATATATCATTATGAAAATAAAAATCTGAACTTTATGATGAAGTTGTGTGTAATAGAATCATATAATTTAAAAAATGAAATAAAATTTATAAAAACCCACAAAACTCAGCTCCTCTTTGGGGGCCCCCTTGTGACCCTGGGGCCCCAAGCGCCCGCTGCAACTTGCAGGCCGGCATGTTTTTGTGGAGAATAGGCTGATTTCTCCAGGATCTTTTGTGACCACAAAAATCACATGTCTGAAAGAGATAAACAAAACTTACTAAATAAACCATTAATCAAATAAACAAGAATTATATGTGTAAATTTAAAAATCTAATGATTGTTGTATACTGGTAAACACATAAATTATATGACCAACCTGCTGGATTACTATGAAAGTTCCAGATTTCTTAGATATAGTGGCCTCTGCTCTTTCTCCACAACTGCAGATGTTGAACAGCTCCATCAGCTCATCGTGGCAAACAATGTATTTGTCTGCCCCTGGGGTTTGGCTGAGAAGAAAAAGTTTTTAACATTAACACATTAAGGTACAACATTTTTGTTTGGTTTTTTCCTAAGAAAGCAGTAACTAACCAGCCTGGTTCATCCTCCAGAGATGAATTATCTGACAATGAGTCATCCATAGACATAGGGTCCGACTCATCAAAAGCACTGAACCTCTCATCATTATCATCTTGTGGCTCAGATGATGATGATGTTGGTGATGACAATGATGTTGACTGCCACACTGTATCACTGTCCTCATACTGTGTCCCAAAGTCCCTGGTGGCTGGTGTTAGAGTGACCTGTCAAAAAAGGCGTTCAATACAGAACAACTGGACTTTATTTGTAACAGAAGACGTTTCGCTCTTCATCCGAGGAGCTTTCTCAATTCAATGAGGAGACTGTGAGAGCAAGAGAAGTTATAAGCACACAGTCTCACAGCTCACAGTCTCCTCATTCTCTTGCTCTCACAGTCTCCTCATTGAATTGAGAAAGCTCCTCGGATGAAGAGCGAAACGTCTTCTGTTACAAATAAAGTCCAGTTGTTCTGTATTGAACGCCTTTTTTGATTTATCATGTCCTGGACGACTGAGAATCTTCACCAGCATAGAGTGACCTGTGTGCCTGTGAAAATACTTTGATTTAAAATAGTTCATTTTGTGGGCTCACTGTTTTGGCTAGTCATCACCACTTACTTTGTAAATAAATAAAAATATGTGTTGTTTTTATATTATTTGTGCAGTCAAACTGATTCAAAGTTTGGCTGAAATTATCCAAACATTTTGCGTAAGACGTGTGAAAAATTACCGGTGGAACGATAAGAAATGAGCTGTCTGTATCCACACTGAGTTGCATGATTCACTGTGGTTGGTTGGTGTTTCAGACCTGACACACACTCATCAATCACTTCGATTTCTTCTTCCGTGTCAGGATTTACTTGTGCAGTTTCTGCCTGCGACATTACTTTTGTAATAATCTGTAAAACAAGCACAAACAAATAATTTAATAGTTATTTACTACTGTAGTTAGTTTTTTTTTTCTTTTTTGGATAGGAACCTCTCATGAAATTTATTATCTTACCCACCAAGATTAGAGCAGGACATAATTTTTATGATAACTGTATAATAACGTTTCATTAAAAAATAAATAAATATAAATGTCACATTTTTGTCATCTGTGTATGTTTCCCATACAAGACGAAATTCGTCTCTGCATTTAACCCAACCACCACCAGGTGGTGCAGTGAGCAGCTATAGAAAGCGCCCGGGGAGCTGGGGAAATAGGTGTGCACTCATAGACACCCCAAGGTGTGTAGTGGCCGGGGTCGGGGTTTGAACCTGTGTCCTTCGGGTCCCAAGGCAGCCCTTGGACATTATGTACAGTATAGACATTCCAAAAAAGCTAAGTCTGGTCCTCTGGACATTCAAAAAACAAAACCAAGCAAAAAAAAAAAAAAAGCTGAACTCTCATTTTTTTCACATTTCACTCTTTTTTTTTTCACAGTATGAGGACNTTTTGCTTTTTTTTGCTTTTTTTTGTTTTGTTTTTTGAATGTCCAGAGGACCAGACTTGGCTTTTTTGGATTTTTCTACCTGGATTATTGAGCATGCATCAGAGTATAGACATTACTTTCATACTTTATATAATTCCATTTTAAGCAAAAAAAAAATTCTGCCAAATATATACAATATACAAACTGATGCCCTGTATAAGACATTTGACATAAAATTCGAATTTTTATTTGTGTTTTGAGACAGAGTCGTCTTGGTTAGCATTCATTTTATTTCTGTTTATAACGTTATAAATAGCTAAGAAATCACTGGGTGGATATTTTTTCTGCTGCCAGTGTGTAATTATATGGCTTTAATTTACAAACTCTTGACCTGGATGAAACATTTGAGATAAAATTTGATTTTTTATTCGTGTTTTGAGACGGAGTCGTCTCGGTTAGCATTCGTTTTATTTCCGTTTATAACGTTATAAATAGCTCAGAAACCACTTGGTGGATATTTTCTCTGCTGCCAGAGTGTAAATATATGGCTTTAATTTACAAACTGATGGCCTGTAGAAGACATTTGAGATAAAATTCGATTTTTTAATTCATTTTTTAAGACATGCTATCGTGTCTAGCTAGCTTCGGTAAAGTTCAGTGTATATCACAATTTATAGATCCTAAACCACTTTCAACCATTTCAACCAAAAAATGAATAAAATTATATTCTGCCAATAAACGTTCTTCAAAAACATACCCTGGCTACTTCCAATTTACGAGCTGCTGGACGGCACGAAGCTCCGGAGAGACTGCTGCTGGCGGCGGCCATTGTTGTTAGAGCAGCACTCGGTCCCGGTGGATCTTGCTCGCTTCTCTCGGCCCCACTGCTGTGAACTGATGGTACTGCAGCGGATTTCAGTCTGATTTGGTCCTTACTTCGAAAACCCATCCTGTGTTCGTTCAGGTCGCTGTCGTAATCCTCCTGACGGAAGTGCGCACTACATATCACGGAGTTGTACGACACGCTTCTGTTGGTGAAATCCTGCCTTTTTAACTGGACAAATCTCACCCAAGCTCTGAAAGCTGGTTTTTTGTGTGTGCAGGAAATCGATGGACACGATGTCCAGACAAACTGGAGTTTGAACAACCCCCGCACACACAACTATTAACCATTATTGGACCTCTTTCGCTTCAATACAATTCAATACAACAACCTTCGACTCCTTCTTCCCCTCTGCTTACGTCACGTGTCACGTGACTCCAAAACCGCATGGTTTTTTTTTTAGGCTCTGCGATTTCCTCCTGATTTGTGGCTGTAAGGCTGTTGCTATTAATTTGGAAAGCAGGGAGGATTATCAAAATTACTGTATTACCTCTAAATATTACTTTTCTGCCCCTAAAACTAACATTAAACATGCACTTTAAACAGGGGCATTAAACAGAACGGAGGAGACAACGGGATGGGGGGAAAAGACAACGGGGAGGGAGGGGCTGTTCCTCATATGTGCAGTGCTGAGGAGAATCACATCTGAGTTAGTTGGAAACTACATTTAAAAACAGCAGTTGTTAACAAAAGTTTTTCCAATAAAAATAAATAGTAATCATTTAATGAATACTGTATTTACCACATTCTACCAGTACTATTTGATTTCCGGTCACATGACCTTGATAAGAATACTTGGTAATATTTACTGGTCATTTTTTTTCTTCTTCTATTGGCTTCTCCCTTCTTCAGGGCTTGCCACAGTGAACTAAGTCGCACAGATACTTGGCAATTATTTTTACACTAGATGCCCTTCCTGATGCAACCACAGCCCTCTGTGTGGAGCAGAGAGCTGCCATCTAGGGTGCCCAGGGGAGCAGGTGGTGTGAGTTAAGGGCCTTGCTCAAGGGCCCAGAGTGGGGCAGAGGAGGGTTGAGGCAAGTGTGGGTGCTTCAACTATCCCACGCACATTTTGATGTTGTCGGTACTGGGAGTTGAACCAGCGATCTTCTGATAACAGGTCCACCTTCTCTAACCTCTGTTCCACCACTCCCTATAATATTTACCGGTAAATAATTTTAAAATAATTTCAGTTACGTAGGTGTTTGGCACTGTTCTTCCAGTGATTATGCTTAGATAGTTATTGTGTTCATTTTGAAGGTATAATGGTTGTAACCATGAGTCCGACAGCAAAGCTTCATGAAGACCCGTGACGATCTTGCAGTCCGAGTGTGTGTTGAAAACAAGCGTATTTTCCGGTGTATAGGTCGCACCTTTTATGGTTTTTCCAAGGCCTGCGACCTATACACCGGTGCAACCTATATATGGCTTATCACTTTCGGCGAAACAAATTTTTAAATCCAGCTCATTTCACAATTATGTTCATTTATTAAGGAAAAGTTCAGCTCAGAGACATATTTGCTATCATTTTTATCAAACAAATAATTGTTTTTAAGTGTTAATCTTCTTAAAAGCCTTGCTGTGCGCTGCTGTGGCAGACATTTGCAGCAGAGCTAAACGTAGGTGCGACCTATCTAGGGATTTTTCCAATCTATTGGTGATAATTTGACAATGCGACCTACACCAGTGCGACTTATACACCAGAAAATACGGTATATTCTGTGAAACACCATCTGCTGTCTGATTCTTGTACTACAACAAGAAAGCTGCACACAGACGAGCAGTCTGGGGGCACAGTTCCTGACGATGAACGGTGGATGCCCGCGGCTAAATAACCAGAGTGTCTTATTTATGTACAAAATTATGATTTATCTTACATTGAATAAGTGCAGCTTAGAGACAGATGCGTTCTAAAGCCCAACAATAACAGTAATTTAGTTCATTATTGATATAACAGCTTGACAAATCTCAGGAAAAAACATGTAATATTGGATAATTTTCCTCGATAAATAAGCGACCAAGTATAATGTTTTTGTCTCATTTGTTTAACTGGGTTCTCTTTATCTACTTTATCTACTATATGTCCCACTGCGCTCTCTGAGGTCAGCAGACCAGATGCTTCTTTCAGTTCCAGAAACCTGTCGTAAGCTCAGAGGTGACAGGGCTTTCTCTGTTGCAGGTCCAAGACTGTGGAATGAGTTGCCACTGCGTGTCGGGCAGGCTTCCACACTCACAGTCTTGCTTGAAAACCCACTTCTATTCTCTTGCCTTTACATGGTGTGATTTGCTTTGATCCTCTGTACTATACAGTGTTGGCCATTTTAGTTAGTTTCTGCTGCTATGTATCTTTATTTTAATTTTATGTTTTCCTGTCCGCTGTGCTTGTTTGTTTCTACTGTACAGCACTTTGGTTGGCCTTGTTGCTGTTTTAAAGCTGCACTATGTAACTTTGTAATGCAGTCTGTAACTTTTCTAACAATATATTTTTAACATATTTCTTCACTCTGTCACTATCTACTGACAGACTGATGTTAGACAAAGTAATCTCTGAAAAAAACTATATTCCCCTTGCTTCTCTATCAGCAGTTATAAAAACACAGAGTGACCCGGACAATGACTAGCCAATAAAAACAGAGTTGTTTGTCACGTCCCAACCCACGCCCCTGCCTGTCCCAGCCTCAGCGCCGCGCACAATCTCATTCAAAGGATTGCAAAGCGATGCAGGACTGATTTGTATATGACACAAATGTATTAAATATTCCTTCTTCATCCCAGAGCTGGACTTTTATTTTGTTTTTTTGCCAAAAGTCAAGTGATCGCTTCATCCTTCACTGACAGGAATGAGGAAGTCACGAGGGAATTAAATCATGTCCAACGTTGCTTCGTGAAGCTCTGCTGATTTCTGCTGGTTTTTGTGTTGTAGGACCAGTGATTCATGGTTTTATTATATTTTTTAGAACGTTTTATTAACATATAATCACAGAACTTTGCAGCGCTGAGACAGGACATGCAGAGGAGGTGGAGCATTCCAGAAATTCCATTCCTGCACTGACAGAAACGAAGTCACGAGCGAATTAAATCATGTCCAACGTTGCTGCGTGAACCTCTGCTGATTTCTGCTGGTTTTTGTGTTGTAGGACCAGTGATTCATGGTTTTATTTTATTTTTTTAGAACGTTTTATTAACATATAATCACAGAATATTGAAGCGGCTCGAGCGGACATTCAGCAGGAGGCGGAGCTTCAGAACTCAAGTTCAACAGAGAACGGACTGTGGCTCCCCCTCAGAGCCATATATGGCTCTGAGGGGGAGGGAGCAGAATGCTTTTACCTGATGAAAATTTTTCTAAGTCCCAGCGTTCTCCAGAAATTACATAAGCCGTTTTCGCATTGACCGGCCCTCAATGGCCTGGGCCGCCCCGCCCCGCCTTCTAACCCGGGTTCAGCGTGTTCGCATTTTCCTTTTTTTCCCCGGCTCCGCCCTTGTCATGGAACCATCTCCACCGTGGTTCTATCGGGCCCAGCTCCCCCGGCCCAGTTTGACGTCATGTACTGCTCACATTTGATTCGTTGTTTGCAGCAGGGGCTGGACTCGTTCTAACAACAACCTCAGTACCGTAGGGCTGTATTTCATTCAAATTTAACTACAGAAACCCCTAAAACAATTGTTAGCTGAATTAGTTTTTCTGAGTTAAATTTTTGTTAATAACTGATCACAAATCAGCTTATGTTACAACGTAAATAACACGAAGCGCGCACCCATTTCCGCCTTTCAGCGCACTTGAATGTCATTAAAATATAACTAATATTGTCTAACTGTTGCGCGCAGCCAGGGTTTTAAAATATAACTAATAATCTCTAACTTCTACGTGCAGCTAAAATGTTAAGAGGAGTGATTCCTATATGGGTAAGGTGGACACCTGAAAATCCAGTCCGCCACTATAGCTCAAAGCATTAGTGCACTGTCGTTTTGA
>JBBPBX010034793.1:0-29728 GCA_038048925.1 Garcialebias charrua
CGTTTGGTTTACAGATTAAGCAATGGCTATCCACCTTATTCCTAGCCCCCATGATGCCTTGCGCGAATTATGGGAACGACTTCCGCCGGAAGTGAGAGCAGCAGTTAAAGCCCAGTCTACTGGCTGTATTTTTCACGTTTGTTTTTTTTTTAGTTTTT
The DNA here is from genome assembly GCA_038048925.1 of Garcialebias charrua. NCBI lineage: Eukaryota > Metazoa > Chordata > Actinopteri > Cyprinodontiformes > Rivulidae > Garcialebias > Garcialebias charrua. Next base: position 159 of record JBBPBX010034793.1, read on the forward strand.
TTTATTTATTTCTAATTAATTGCAATGGTTACTTCGTGTTGGGTCAGTGGGTGTTCCTGTCAGGTAGACGTTTGTTCAAAGCACAGTTTTCACTTCATCCCAAAAATAAGTAAACGTGAAGGATTTATATCGGACGAGCTGACAGCTGCCCCTCTGCTCGGATCTGCTCTTGAAGACGTCGTGTTCAGATCACGTTTTCTCCGGTAAACAAAATATTCTACATAAATCATTTTGTGAAACAATTTCAGAACAATGTGAGAGGATAATTTTCTCTGTGTTGGAGCTGTTGTTGTTTTTTTCTTCATGATTTAGCACCGTCTACTAGCTGTGGTTAGCTTAGCATGTAGCGTTAGCATCTGTTAAAGTATTTACTAAACAAATCTGTGGATAAATAATATAACTACATGTGTGTGTAATACATTTGCTGTACATACATATACTGTGTGTATGTGTATACTGTATGCACACTGTATATACAGTATATACATACATACTGCACATACATACTGTATTGTTTGTACTGTTTTGATTGTAGGTCCCTGTTACTCTCATGTGAATAAAGTAGTAGCAAACTTGGTCTTATTTTAGACTTTGTGATGCAAACATGACAGTTTATTCTTTTTTTTTAAGGTACAGACGAGTGAAGGGCCAAGTTCCATCGTCTTGGATTCCGGAGGGGTTTGCTGCTTGCTCCAGTCGTCCAGTGGTCGTCCAGTGGTCGTCCAGTGGTCGTCCAGTGGTCGTCCAGTGGTCGTCCAGTGGTCGTCCAGTGGTCCCACATGATTAGGAATCTGTTCCAGTTTGTTTAAAATCAGAAACTGCCCATCATTTCTTGTTGAAGAGTGTATTTGACCTGGTATTTATTCTGGTATTTATTCTGCAGCCAATCATTTTCATTAAAAGACATCAAATCACCCACAGTTCTCATATTGTATTCAGTTTCAAATGTTTTTAGTTTATAATTATAGCTTTTATTCTGAACTTTATCAATCTCCTCCCGGAGGAGGAACCATACAGCAACATGCATGTTTTTAAGTTTTGTACTTGTCAATAAAAAACTAAACTGGTAAGTTGCCAAAAAAACAATCACATCTAGTTTTTTTATTTGCAGTAGAACTTCTCATTAGACATTAAACAACGTATCTTATTGAAATAAAGAAGGTGAAACACAGCAACACCAAATGTACTTCAAACGCAGATTTATTTATAGAAATTATATTTTCACTCATTTGTTGCTGTGGTACATAACTGCACACAAACTTCTGGGCCAACTGGAGTGTCATCCATCCCTGGACCAACTGGAGCGTCATCCATCCCTGGACCAACTGGAGCGTCATCCCATCCCTGTCATCCATCCATCCCTGGAACTCACCTTATGCAGAAATATAACAGAAAGGAGGAAAGTAAAAGTACAGTATACAAACGTTAGGGTTCATTTATGAACACACACACCTACATTATATATACTGTATAACTAAACACACACACATATATATATAAATAAATGCACACACACACTTTATAAAAGAAACCCACGCACACACCTATATTATATATATATATATATAGATCTATAAATAAACACACATGCCTATATTATATATATAAACACACACATCTATATATATATAAATAAGCACACACACACACCTATATTATATATATATATATATATATATATATACATATATATATATATATATATATATATATATATATATATATAAATATACACACACAGCATACATATATAGGTGCGTGTGTTTATTTGCCAGTTATGAACGAAAATATTAGTATCATTTAATCACTGACTACATAAAATCATAACACTAAAAGCTGTCTCTTAAATCATACCTGGTGTTCTCGATCCTCTGAGGATACAGAGTCTTTTTTCAGGTGGTTTCTCGTAGCCCAGCCACAAAGAAGGATGCAGGTTTTTGTTTTCGGAGCATGTTCAACACACACTAGTTGCAGCCACAAATTCAGCTTCGTCTGATTATTCGTACAGCCACGAACAGCGCAACAGGTACCCGAGCTCCACAAGGACATCTTCGTGACAATATTAGCTCGAAATAACAGAAAACAGAACTTTAACAGAACTTCTACAATGAGCGCAGATTAGCAAGTAAACAACAGGGAGCCAAAGCAGAAATTCTACTTCCGGGGTCAAAACGGAAGTAAGTCCCATAATCGCTTCTACAGTGACACCCTCAGGAATAAGGTGGATATCACCTTCTCAAATAGAAGATTTCACAGACAGAAGTGGACAGAGGACAAAAGGCTTTCAATCTGTCGCTAAAAACTCACTTTGATTGCAATTTGGCAAAGGGCTTTTCTTTTTATCTAAATATTGCATTAATGACCTCACCACTGCAGCTCATGTACAAAGTAATACCCCAAGTAGCTTTGCATATACATTTTAATTTTCTGGTTTTAACAGTGAGCGGTCTGTGAAACAACACTGCTCCATATGTTTGCAGTTGACACTCCCATTGTGAAACCTACTTTAAAAGTCATTACAGAAACACCCGTCATCCATTCTAGTAACTAATGGACCCTGAACTTGGTGAATTTTAGGAAATGTTTTGCCTGTTTTTTTAACCTTTACTCAACTGGTGTATTCAGTACTTAAAATATATCAACTGACACAATAATCAGTTATTTATATGAAGAGCCAGACATTTCCCTGTATGTTCATTAAATGCTCTTTAACTGTGAATTCAAGGACACCAGAAGTTTTCTTTTTTTTCTTCGCTGCAGTAATGGACAGCAGGAAAGACCAGCTGAGAGGTCAAGGATTTGGATCTCTGTCAGGCAAAATGCTGATAAATTCCATACCAGCTGCATGATTAGGTAAAAAGATTTGTTGCAGCTGCTCTCGCTCCATTTTGCCTCTGACCCATTCCATCTACTATTTGGTTTTCATCATCTCACAGGCCACCTGTTCTGATCTCACACCAGCAACAGATGGAATTTAAAAAAAATAATATTAGCAACAACAACAAAAAAGGAATAAGACCTGCATTTAATTCAGATAGCATGTTGAAGTTAATGCACCTATAACACATCTCTACTGAGTAATAACTTTGTCAGAGATTTATTACTTTATAAACGCGACTGTCCCTATGAATGTCTTTCTCAGGTGTGTGCTCAGATGTAACAAAATATGTTTCTGTGAATGTTTCTTTGAAGTTTCAAGAATAAAACAATATCAAATGTATTTAAAAATAAGTAGTATGTCAATGCAGATGGTGACCTTGTTGGATTTTGTTGTAACAATCCAATTTTGAAAATGGCCAGTTTTACACCAGCCACGTATCAAAATGGAAGTTGGCCTGTTCCTTATTTTTCAAGTTATACAGCTCATACAAATTGTGTGGCTCATCCATCAATCAGCCAATTGTGTGTCATGTCCAATCTTCCTTTGAAAAAACGCGATTGAGCGAGTCTGCAAAAAACAAACTGCAAAGTATAGCAAGGGACTGTATACATATTGTGGCAGCCATCTTGGAATTTGACATGCCAAACCCATTTTCAAAAGGAATCTTTCTTATGCAGTCTTAAACCAAAATAGAAGTTGGAACCTCACTTATTTTTCTAGTTATCATGCTCACAACATGCACAGAAAGACAGATGAACAGATATTTCTTTTTTTTTTAATTATTATTTGTTTTTATTTTGCTCTCCCAACTTCCGTCCATGATGGGGGGCAAAAAAATGTTCACATTTGAAATCATCAATTTCATATTCATAAAGTGCTTATTATGTTGAATGAATGTTCAAAAGGCCACCAAGCAATAATAGGCTGTTGATGTTTGTGGGATGTCACAGGAGTAAAACACACCTTTATACACAGCAGTAACAGAAGCTGGATCGGTGATGCTTACTGAGCAATGTTCTGACCTTTTGGCACAGACAAAGAACAGCCATGGCTGTTAGTTCTGCTTATTACTGAGGTGAGTACCTAACAGCCCCTGCTTCATGGGTTATTGGAACCCTGAAAGACAACAGAGCAAAAATAACTGCCAGTGAGATTAGACAGAGGGAAAAGCAATGACTCGAGACGTTGATTTGACATCACAGAAAACTAAAGGTGAAAAACACCTGACAATGCCTGTTTGAGGCTACACAGAAACTGAGGCAAATACACATATAACCCTAGTCATGACAATTGTCTGTTTATGCCAACGTCTTGTGAAATCTAACAAACCTCCAGGATATTTTCAATTTTCTGGCACTCTATAAAAAAATATGAGCAACTAAATATCAAATTGTAATCTTAGAGAGGTTTATAAAACCAAATTGTATTTCAAACTCATTAGACAGCTCACACAGTTGCTCTTATTGTGTTATCTGTGTCTGTCTGAGTATGTGTACATGTGCTGGTTGAACAGATTTCAATAAAACTTTCAGAAAATAATCTATAACTGATTAGTTCTTGGAGTCAACCCAAATCAAGATGGCTGCCATAACAAACAGGTTACTGAGCTAAAATTTGGTGTGTTAGTAGCTGAGATTGATCAACTTATACTTAAAGGTTCAGTCTGCAGTTTCTGTAGAACAGCAGCACTTAGAAAAAATTTCAACAAGCAAAGCATTCAGATCCCTCCCCCTCAGAGCCATATATGGCTCTGCCCCCTTGTGGTCTGTTGAAATTTGAATTCAAGCTCTGTTTTTATTGGCTGATTCAAATTCAAGCTCGGTTTTTATTGGCTGGTTACAAACTTTGTTTTTATTGGCTGGAAAATGGCGGGTCACTTTTTCTTTTTAGAAATGCTTATTTACCACCTGGAGAAGCAAGGGGACAATATTTTTTTTTAGTTTTTTCAGAGATTACCTCTCTAACATCAATCTAGTGACAGAGTGAAGAAATATGTTAAAATATATATTGTTTGAAAAGTTACAGACTACATTACAATCTTACATACCCCAGCTTTAACTGATGGATAAAATAAGATATGTGTTTAGTACTTGGAAAAAAACTGTTGAAACATGTTACTTTGTTAGTAAAATATCTCAATCCACCAGATATATTTGAATTAAACTTTCAGAAAGTAATCCCTGGTTGACTTCTAAAAATGACAGCTGAGGCCTCATGACTCATTTTGACACAAGGACAGCAGGAGGGTTGAGTTTGGTGTCAACTCAATTCAAGATGGCTACCAAAATCAAACGGTAACACTTTATTTGTGCTAGAGCTAATAAACGTTAAACAATGGCTAAAACTGTTTCAGTTTCACAGATGTTAAGCTAATATTTGGTGTTAGCAGCTGCAGGTCATTTCCAAAATATATTTCAACTACCATAAAATCTGTCATTTTTGACTAGAACTTTGGCAAAAACTGTTACAGTGAACAATATCTATTTGTTAGCAAATTCACATGTGAATCATTGGACGGATTTTGATTATTTAAGGCACAGGCCCGCGTGACCTTAATTTGCATATATTGGTTCGTCATTTCCCAAATACGGAAGCTATGTAAATTCGGGCATTTTAAAACTCTTTTATAGGGTCTCTGCTTTTGATTGACACCAATTTTGACCAACTGAGTGAAACTTTTCAGTCGCTAGAGCCAATCAAATCACAGAGAGTGACGAAGTAAAAATCACCAATGCCTACTTTCCCCACGTGGGGCTTTGGCCAATCAAATGAGATGCTGATTCTGACGTGAAAGACGTGTAGCCAATGCAAATCTCGTTGTGTAGACATGTGACATGACAGGTTTTGAGTTACAGGGAGGTGTAAAACTTACTGCGTAACAGATTCATTCAGCGCGCGTCTGCTGTGCATAACAGGGTGAAGTCTTCGCTGTTGACTTTACGCATGCTTTTTCAGACTTTTTTCACTGTTTCGCCATGGATAAATGCCATGGAAAAATTAAATACACCGCAGGACAGGCTCTGGAACTGAATTTACAAGGAGAGATAGTGATTTCTATCAGTTATTTATATGAAGAGCCACACATTTCCCCATACATACATGCTTAGTATGTATGTAGTATGTGAGTCCCACATGCAGCCTACTCCCATAGTGGAAAAAAAACCTGTTTGCTGGTGAGAAAATAACTTACGGGGCCCGCTTTCTCCCCCGTCTACTCCTCTGAGTGTTTCAAAACATGCTCAATTATCCAGGTAGAAAATCCACCAACAAACTGGTTGCTCTAATGTGTGGGTGTGCTGCTTGTTGGAATAGTTTGTTTGTGGACTCCTCGCATTGATGAAGTCCTTTGGATGAAGGACGAAACGTCTCAACAACAAAAAAACAATCCATGTAGATGACATGACTGAACTTTCAAAGTCAAAGTCAAAGTCAAAGTCAACTTTATTGTCAGATCTGCAATATGTACAGTGCAGGACATACACAGGACCGAAATTGCGTTTCTCTCAGTCCCTCGGTGCAACAGTAAACATCTAAACATTGAAACACTGAAACATATAATAATAGACATAAGCATAAAATAGTAAAACCTAACACTGTCCTGAGTTTTTTGCATAGTGGTATAAGAGTATGAAAATTTACACCAACTCTAAAACTAAAACATTAAACATTTAATGAACATAATATTGTCCTGAGTTTTTGCATACTAGTATAAAAAAAAGAGTATAAAAAGTATAACTAAAATAAACTAAAGGTTTCTAGCATTGACATTTGCAAAGTGGCAAAGCAGCGTATGAGTCAATGTACACAGTATATGTATGAGGTAGTAGTTGATGTTGTTGTAGAGGCAAAAAGTGGCATATGCAGTAAGGCACATTGGGCATCCCTAAATAAGACCGTTCAGAGCACACTGTATATGTACCAGCAGTGGTGTAGATATTAGAGTAGTGTAAATAAATGTAAACAGTAGTAATTACATGTAAGCAGTAGTAATAAAAGTAAACAGTATTAATAAATGTAAACAGAGAATGTAAACAGTATTATGATTATAGGCAGTGATGTAATACAGACATTAGTGCAAGTATGAGAAGTAGTGCAAACTGTATGAGCACATGACCGAGAGTTTAGTGATTAACCCGTTTGATGACACAGAGACTAGTGTTAAAAACTTTGTGTTGAGTGATAATATGTGAGAAAGTTTTAGTGTTAAGGCAGTTCAAATGGGAGGGGAGGCAGAGCAGGCAGAGTGTTTAGCATTCTGACTGCCTGATGAACAGAGCTGTCTCTCAGTCTGCTGGTTCGAGCCTGGAGACTCCTCAGTCTCCTCCCTGATGGCAGCAGTCTGAAGCAGCTGTGTAGTGGGTGTGTGGGATCACCTGCCATGCGGTGGGCTTTCCGATTGAGGCGTTTGCTGTGTAAGTCCTGCAGTGAGGGCAAGGAGGTGCCCACGATCTTCTCAGCTGCTCTCACAATGCGCTGGAGGCTCTTGCGGCATGATGCAGTACATGCACCAAACCACACAGTGATGCAGCTGGTCAGGACACTTTCTATGGCACCTCTGTAGAAGGTGCTCATGATGGGGGTTGAAGCTCCAGCCCTTTTCAGCTTGCGGAGAAAGTAGAGACGCTGGTGAGCCTTCTTTGCCAGTGCTGCAGTGTTCCTGCTCCAGGACAGGTCCTTTGAGACGTGCACTCCCAGGAACTTGGTGCTGTCTACTCTCTCCACTGCGGTGCTGTTGATGGTCAGAGGGGGATGTTGGGCATCCCTCTTCCTGAAGTCCACAACAATCTCCTTTGTCTTCTCCACGTTGAGAGTGAGATTGTTGTGTCCGCACCACAAGGCCAGGCGGCTCACCTCGTTCCTGTAGTCCGTCTCATCGTTGTTGCTGATGAGACCTACCACTTTGCTGGATCATTTACAAGGTTTGTTCATGAAGGCTGTATTGTTGGTTTTGTCATGGATGATTTCAGCTCAAAACTCTGATATGAATGATGGAGGCTGATGTGCATTCTTCCAAGAAATCCTAGATTTTTTCTTTTTTAAAGTCACAAATTTGAACAAAACTGGAATATTTATTACATTTAATATGCATCTTTTAATGTGTCTTCTTTGCGCTTACATTTTGGCAGGCAACTATGTGCATCTTAGGAATAAATTTTTCAGTCTTTTGCCTTCCTTGGATGGCATTAATCTGGACTCCAGCTCTAATGTTAAAAATCTTGGTGTTATTTTTGATCAGGACATGTCTTTTATCCTCCACATTAAAAACGTTACTACCACCTTCTTCCACCTGCGTAATGTCACTGAAATTAGAAACATCTTATCTAAAAATGATTCAGAAAAACTGTTTCATGCACTTGTCATGTCTAGACTGAACTATTACAATGGTTTGTTATCTGGATGTCCAAATACGTATTTAAAAAGTCTTCAGTTAATCCAAAATGTTGCTACCAAAGTCTTAACTGGGTTAGTGGGAGAGATCATATCTCTCCAGTTTTATCTTCTCTCCATTGGCTCCTTGTCAAAATCAGAATTGAATTCAAAATCTTTCTTCTAACCTAAAAAGCTCTCAACAACCTAGCTCCATCTTATATTACAGATCTTATTGTTCCATATTTTTCTAACAGAGCACTTCGCTCACAGACTGCAGGCTGACTCATGTTCCCTAGAGTTTCCAAAAGCAGAATGGGAGGAAGATCTTTCAGTTATCAGGCTCCTCTCTTGTGGAACCAACTTCCAGTTTCTGTCCGTGAGGCTGACACATTGTCCAGTTTTAAGACTGAGCTTAAAACTTTTATTTTTGATAAATCCTATAGTTAGGGTCGGCTTGTTATGCTGCTATAGACTAGTAGAGGACAAATTGACCTAATTTTTTTAAAATAGTTAAAATTGAATAGTTTTCATTTGATACTATTTCTATTTTAACATGTGATTCTTGACCTGCCATTGTGCATCTGTTCCTACCAAACCCAGCCGGTCGAAGCAGATGTTCTCTTGTCCTGAACATGGTTCTGCTAAAGGTTTCTTCCTCATGAGGGTGTTTTTCCTTCCCACTGTTGCCTTCACGCTCAAGATGAGAGTTCTGCGATGGAGTTAAATTCAAAACAGTCTGCTCCTCAGATAAATAATGTTAAATTATTATTTTTATATATGAATGTTTCTGTACAGTGTCCAGAGATGACTTCTGTTGTGACTTGGTGCTATAAACTCAGTTGAACTGACTTGAACTGAATTATGTACCAACACCACCACTGTAATGAACGTGTGTGATGTACCGGTACATTTGATGAGTCACTGCATCTCTGCCAGATGTGAGGCCTACTTCAGTGATAAACACAGATTAACTGGAAACAAATAAACACATCAGGTCTGGGCTCTGAAACAAACAATCACCCTCTTCACCATCTTTGTCAGAGTCAGAGTCAGAGTCAGAGAGAATTTATTGTCATTTGCACCGCATGTAGTACATGTGTTGAAAACGAGATTATGTACACAGGGTCCCAGTTACATCCAACAACAAATGCAAGAGAAATACAATAATAACATCTAGGATTAACTAAGAGAGACATCACATCAGCTAGTAATACACTAAGCCCTAATGTAGTAGAAAAACATCATTATAAACAGCAGCACGAACATGAGCAGATGGTCACAGATGAACGCAGCAACAAGAAACAGATCAGTACAGTATCAGTATGATGTGACATTTTGCAGTGTTTATTCTTATTATTTATTTATTCATGAGTCTGACAGCCTCAGGGTAGAAGCTGTTTCTCAGTCTAGTGGTTCTACATTTGATGCTCCTCAACCTCCGTCCCGAGGGGAGTGGTGCAAAGAGTGAGTGTGCTGGGTGAGTGAGGTCTTTCATGATGCAGGTGGCTCTTTTTCTGCATCTGGAGGTGTAAATGTCTGTGATGGTGGGGAGACTGACTCCCACAGACTTCTGTGCAGCCTTCACCACTCTCTGCAGAGCTTTTCTCTCTCTTTGTGTGATCAGAGCTGAGGTTCTCAGAAGAAGAACTCAAATAAAGCAGAGTTTGATGTAGCTGTTGACTCAAAAGCAACAATTTACTGTGGATAAAACAATAGTTCAACACTGGAGCAATGTCTTCTTCTTTCAGCTGTTCCCTTTGCAGAGGTCATTACATAGAGTCATCCTCCTCCATCTCCCTCTGTCCTCAGTCTGTCCAAAAATAAGTAAATTGATTTAGACTAATACATTTTAATCCTTTTTGGTAAAAAGCTCCCTGGGCTTGATTTCATTAGATTCTTCTCTTTTTCACTCCTAAAAAAAAAACACTCCCAAGCTTTTTTTCCCCCCTGAAGAACACACCACGATGTCCATATAAAATGTCCAAATAAAATCTGATCCCTGTCACAGTCCAGTGAATGAAACCAGTCTTCATAAAGTATGGTGGGTAGCTGATGATGGAGGATGTTTTACTGAGTGAAATCCTTAAAATTATAGTAACTCTGGGTGGCAGGATAGGGGACATTCCATTGAGGCAGTAATAGAAGAAAAGTGTTGAAAACACAAGAAGTTAACTCTTTGGCACGTGTGTTCAACAGCTGTAAACTAGAACCTTCCTCACTCAGCTACTAATTAGAGATGAAGAAAGATTGTTGGAGTTTTCTCTCAGCTTTTCTTATATGGCTCACTTCATCACCTCCACTCATTTCCCATTCTTTCCATTTGAAAACTGACTTTTCAATGGAGAACTTGAAATGATTGGAGAGCTTTAAAATATCAGGCTCTTGAACTAAATTAAACATTTGTCTGCTTCTGTGAAGAGGGAGTTCTCTTTTCTTGAACAATGGCTGATGCAGCATCTGAATGTTCTAAGAAATTAAATGAAATGGCACCACTGCAGTTCGTGACTCACTTCACTTTGTTTCCGAGCATAATTATTTGACAAGTTTATGTTTTCTAAGAGTTTTAGAGAAATGGGATTGGCTGATGTCACATTCCACGTGCTTTGTTTAGAGCCAGACGTTTATTCATTTATATTTCTGTTTTACATTTGGGACTGATTGCTGAAAAAGTTGTGAATTTGGATGGTGGAGCTCCTCTGAAGTTTAACCAAACAAAAAAAAACTGTAATCAGCATAAAGATACAGCAATTATAAAAGAAAATAGCTTGAAAGCAAATTGTTATCTCCATCACATGATATTGATCAGAGTAATTGTTAAATCTAATTGATTGTGCCACAAACTGACAGGTAAGCAAACCTGATAATCATCCCTGCAGCATTAATAAGAGTCCCTCTTGGCCAAAATCATCAAACAACTGCTTATTTGTTAGTCAGCGTGTCTGTGGGGCCCCTGTGACGAGTGTCTGAGTGTGCACGATAAGGAAAACCTGAAAGTCAGCCATCTGGATCTCAGACATGTACTTTGGCAGCCATGCACTACTAATCACCCTCTGTAAACATACGGTAGTGTATATGTAAGCCATAATGACTCTGTTGCTGCAGCCTGATGGTGGACATGTACGTTGTCCCTGTTTTTCATACAGATGGCACGCTTCATAGTAAGTTGTCAAACACTCCCAATATGTTTTTTTTTCTTTAGCATTACGTAAAAAAAATAGTTCAACAAAGCTGATACAAATTTGATTGTAAAGTAAATCTGCTCGGTTTTATGGTATAACACATTAATTAACTTATTCCCATCATTACACACTGCTGCCCCTAGAAGACACAACTTTTCCTGTTTTTAGTGCAACACTTATAGTTGCAGTGTATATACATTAACAAAAGATTGGCAGTTTGACTGAATATGAGGACAACCAATATACTGTCACTGCAGATCAAAGTCTTCATCCTCACATTCATGTTTTTTGTATAAACCATCATTTTTCACAGCTGCCTGTGGTTTTATGGACGAATAACCAAAGAAAAGTGTCAAAAGCAGATTGTAAACATGTAACAACACTGCTTATTCAATTAGAAAGAAATACTTTTGAAGTTTCCCAATCACTGTTTTTGTTGTTTTAAATATAAAGGGTTTCTAAACAACAGAAGCAGTATATTTAATAGACGGATGGACAGACCAGACCAGACAGACAGACAGACAGACAGACAGACAGACAGACAGACAGACAGACAGACAGACAGACAGACAGACAGACAGACAGACAGACAGACAGACAGACAGACAGACAGACAGACAGACAGACAGACAGATAGATAGATAGATAGATAGATAGATAGATAGATAGATAGATAGATAGATAGATAGATAGATAGATAGATAGATAGATAGATAGATAGATAGATAGATAGATAGATAGATAGAAACTTTTTTGTCTACCACAGCTGTTTCAGAAATTTTCCTTTGACACACTCTACAATCAGGAAACACACACAAACAACAATAGAACACAATAAAACCACAATATCATGATTAGTTACCACCTTAAGATGTGTCTATTAGCTTTGTTTAAGAATATTATTGCAGATGGTACAAATTATATCTTGTAAATATTCCTCCGGGCCAGCGAGACTCTGTAACGCCTGTTTGATGGAAACATCTGGAAGCAGTTGTGTAGTGGATGTGAGGGGTCCTCAGTGATCAGGGTGGCTTTCTTGATCACTGAGCGGCTGTAGAAGTCTGACAGGAGAGACTGAGGTGAGCAAGTTATTGAACTTGATTGTTTAATTATTTGGTGTAATTTAGCTTTCTGTTTTAATTAATGAGGTTGAGCCAGGATGAAATATTAAAAGTTAAAATGGACTCAATCAGGGACTTGCAAATCAAGGTCAGTGTGCTCCTGCTGACATGAAATGTCTTTAGTTTCCTTCACAGGTAAACATGTTGTCGGGCCTTCTTATAAATTGAGTCAGTGTGAGAAAGACATATTTGTGTCTATCTCTGTGACCTGCTTCACCTGCTGGCTGTGGATGATCAATGGCCTACGGTTCTGGTGTTTGGGTTTGATCCCCACAGCAGAACTGTAACAGAAAAGGTAGAAAAGAGCACAGCAACTAATGAAATAAATGGAATAAGGCTTTCAGCTCAGTGTTGAAATTCTTGCTACCTTTGTCTTATTTTTGGGCAGGGTGTACCCTGGACAAGCTCCAAATACACCACAGATACAAACGATCATTATGTTCACGCCTAAAGACAGTTCAGAGTCACCAATTCACCTAAAATGCATGTTTTTGGACTGTGGGGAAAACCCACACATGCATAGGTGGTACATGCAAACTTTATGAAGATTAGCTTTTGCAGGGAGTCAAACAAGAACCTAGAGGCTGCAAAGCAACAGCAGAATCCAGGTATGCCACACTGGAGCCCTTGCAGAATAAAACCAAAAGGTATTCGTTGACCAACAGTAAGATGAAGATCAATTATGAGATTATATTTTTAATCCGTTATCTAATGGCATTTATCAGCTGATAATTTGTTTATATGTTTACTTTAATTATATTATTACTTTGAAAATTCTAACTATCAGTATTTTTAAACTTTTCTTTCTTTTTTTCACCTCACTTTTAAAGTGAACAGAAGGAAAAATCATCTATCTTATATGTAAGTGGCTTAACAGTCTGAGCATTTGGTTGTGGCATTATTTTTATCAGCACTTTTTTGATCTGTCAAGCCAACCAAGAGTGTTACTGTCATGGTCAGCGGCCTCCGCTGACCACCCATCTGCCCCTGTCTCACACTCACTCCCTCCTACTATTGTTTCAGCCCCTCATGCCATAGTTTCTCTTCCCCTGCTTTGCAATGCCTATCACCAATCTCCAGCTCAATACTCCTTCCATGCCACGCCACCCTTGTTTCTCACAGCAATCAGCCCTGTTCCCTTATCAGTCATGTCACTCGGTGCAACATAAATGCTATGGGAATTGCGCCCCCTCGCGATTACCTGAAGGAATACAATCACGCCTTTACGGCAGGGGCGTTAGCGTCACGCCAGAGACCCGCCCTCTGGGTATTTAAGGCGCTGACGCCCATCCATCGTTCTCTTATTGCCCTTCACCTCGCTTAAACCTGAACTTTCTCTTCGCGGGACTTCTCTGTTGCTTCATCGCTCGACCAGAAGTGAGCTTGCTCCCTATACAGGACGTACAGAGAATTATTCATACGTACTACTGGGCTAGCAAAAGCTAGTCCGGCACATTTTCCCCTAACCCCAAAGTTTTTCTTCTCCTCTTTCCGCAGACTGTTTTGCTCAACGGCGCTAACTGCGTCACACCGCTACCCCTGCTAATTCGTAGCAGGCTAGCCAGCGAAAGCGATGCGACGGAGGAGACGTCTCAAAGAAAAAGAAAAAGGATTTTGGAAGGACTCGCTCGTACTATCTTGGACATGCCTTCGGAGAAAGGAAAGCGAAAGCCAAGACTTCCGAAAAAGACCAGCAGGGCGGCGAGCCCAACCTCGCGCGCCTGCCCCAGCGGTTGCGGTTTTTCCCTCTTGGCGACGGACACCCATGAGGCCTGTCCTGTCTGCCTGAGAATGTTGCACGCGAAGATGGAGCTGGACGCGCCCGACTACTGAACCTCTCACTCCCACGCCGGAGCTCGAGAGCATGGCTCTGGATGACAGCACCCAAGTCGAATGGGGCAACAGCCCAGATGTGCTGGCTCCCGTGGTGGACTTGACAGTCGAATTTGACACTCGAGGCATGATGAACGAGGACGAGATCTCGATTTCAGCCTCAGGTGAATTTTCTACGGATGACGCCGACGTTGAATACGAAGAACAGGGAGAAGACCTCTCCCGCATCCCGGCGCCTGTGCTCCCGGAGACTGACTTTTCCATCCCTGCTCTGTTCGACTTGTGTCACAGAGCAACGGACACAATGCAGATCCCATGGCCAGAGCCTCCACCTCGTCAACAGGTCACGAGGTTGGCAGGAAATTATTTTTATTCGAAGCAGCAGGCCGCCACGAGGCAAAGGATGCCCATCTTTCTGGATTTCCTCACAGAGCTGACTCGCACCTGGTCTCAGCACAGAGCTCCCATGCTGCTGCCGCTCTCGCAGTTTCTCGATGTGGATGGGATGGATGAAGCGGGTATAGTCAATGTGCCTCAAATGGAGGACACGCTGGCGTCTCATCTGGCTCCCAAGTCATCCGGGATAAAACCAACTCTCCCTAGCAAAGCCTGTCGAGCCTCGGTTTCTCTGCTCGAGAAATGCTACAGAGCTCAGGGCCTCGCGGCACGCGCAATGAACGCGTCCGCCATGATGCAAGCGTACCTGGCTGAAAAACTGCAGGAGCTCCAGGTAACGACAGACAAGCAAGCTGCCGCCGACGTGCTAGATGAAGTCCGCAGGGCAACAGACTTTGTGCTCCGCATGATGGGGACAGCAGCTGTCGCACAAGGCAGAGGCATGGCTGAGGTGGTCATTGTACAACGCCATCTGTGGATGACTCTAACTGACCTAACGGAGGGACAAAGAATTCCTTTTCTCCACTATTCGATAAAACAAACGGGACTGTTTGGAAAAGCTCTGGATCAAATTCAAACCAGGCTGGACCAGAGGCGCAAACAGGCCGAGGCTCTCTGTGTAGGCATCCCCAGAAGAGCCTTTTCCCCCTTCCCCCCTTGTGAGTCAGCTGGGAGCAGAGCCCCGCAGCCTCGACACCACTCAGCCACACGTGCCCCGCCGCAAAAGCGGCCGGCACCGGCAGAGACCACCGTCGGGTCCACCTCGGACCAAACACGCCTGGAGTAAAAACAGATTTGTTCCCCACCAGGCGGTCCGACACAGGGCCTTCTTAGCGAATCGGGACACCACACAGAAGCGTGCCTGATGAACCAAGCCCGCTTCTTGACTTTACAGGATCACCCGCCCAAGCGGTACGGGAAATGACCTTTTCACGTCCAAACTTTGTTTGTAGCACGGTACAAAAAGCTGGTGACTTTGTTTCATGCACGAATCATGTCTTCTCTGCTGTGAGTGACATAAAGTCAAATATGCTGTTACACATAAGCACAAATAAAGCTAAAAAAAACAGTCCCTCTCTGTTTCTTGACCAAAAAAAAAAAAAAACAACAACAAACAAACACAGACGGTCCCCTCTATTCTTCCAGCCGATATAAAGGGCGGGGCCATCATTCCCCCTCCCTCGCGGCTCACGGGGTGTTAGCCTAATCAATAAACCCTAGCAGGGTGCCTCGGGTCTGTCTGCAACAGACAGGCCCAGAGGCGCCTGCAAGCAGGCCCGTCAGTCCTCACAGAGACAGGTGAGGTGGGTCACGTGTTCCAGCCCCTGCTCCGTTGTAAATCACGGGGCCGGGAATACACAAACCAAACAAACCCGTGACACGTCCGCGCTCCAGGGGTGCGCGCCGACAGAGTCTGACAACCCACCTTCCTTGCCACCTATTCAATGGATGCCAGTAAGTGACAGGGGGGGGGGGTCATGGCAGAAGCCCGTAGGCCAACATCAGTATCACACGTTCACAAAGGCAGTTGTGATGAAACTGCAACATGTGTAAACATACAGTGCAGAACAGAAATTGCACCAGGGCTAAATCGGACTACTCTTCCCTTTAATCGAAGAGGACTGAACTTTCTGTCACCAACCAATCTAAAGTCTGCTCAACAAAAAGAACCATCTCGAACAGCTCCACATCCTCATGCTGAAGTTGTCCCCTTATCCTTAATGGATGACACGCCATGCTCAAGCAGTGATCCTGCAACGTGTGACCGCGCTCGTTGTACTGACTCAATTCTGCTCTTAAACGACACCCTCCCACCGGGTGAAACACAGCTCCCCGGAGGTTCGTCAGGCTCCAGGGCTCTGATGAGGCCTGAGACCAGTAAACCAGACCCAACCAGGAAACGGACTGGAGTCAGGAGATTTGCTCGTGTACAAAACTTGCAACTCCTCCGAACCATGACTCCCAACAAAAAGAGGAAAAACAGACATTCTGTTCCGCTTTTGTCTAATAATGACAGCAGATTGCCTCTGCCTCCAAACACTCTCGATCAGAGTAGTATGGCGGTACATCTGCAGGAAGGCCCTCTCCCTAACGTGGTTGGCCTTCAAGGGACCACAGAAATCAAGGCCCTTGAGGGAGAGCTGGTTCCACCACCTGCTCCTCTCCAGGGACCCTCCACGTCACCAGAAGGAACAGTCTCGCCACTTAGGCTGAGAACTGTTGCTAATTTTAGCTTGGTGGCAGAGAGGAATAAACTGGTGGCCTCAGGCCTGCTCGAGAACGTGGTAAATACCATCCAAAACGCCCGAGCTGTGTCAACACAGTCTCTCTACGCCCGGAAATGGCGTATTTTTGAAGCTTGGTGCACGGAAAGAAATATTATTTCTTATTCATGTGACTTGGCCCAGCTCCTTACCTTTCTTCAGGACCTGCTAAAGAAAGGTTGTTCTTTCTCAACCATTAAGGTGTTTTTATCAGCTATTTCAGCCTGTCACGAGGGCAGGGAGAGTAGGACGCCTGGTGTGCACCCGCTCATAATAAGATTTATGAAGGGTGTGTTAAGGAAGAGATCCTCCAGTAGGATCTTGACCCCTGGATGGGATCTTAGTATGGTCTTGGGGGCTCTCTGTGATCCCCCATTTGAACCACTGAGCGAAATTAAGATAAATTTATTATCTTATAAGACCGCTCTTCTCCTGGCTCTTTGCTCGGCGAAACATGTAGGTGACCTCCATGCTCTGTCCGTGCACCCAATGTGTACCAGGTTTGCCCCTGACGGGTCAAAGGTCACCCTAAGGCCAAATCCTATGTAAATCCCCAAGGTCTTGACTTTGAACCCCAGAAGTCTGGACTTTGATCTCTCTTCTTTTCCACCTGTTCCTGTCCTCACTCAGGAACAGAAAAGGCTGAAGGCTCTCTGCCCTGTGAGAGCTTTAAGCGCTTACATGCAGAGAACAGCTGAATGGAGAAAAACAAATCAACATTTTGTGTACTTTGTTGTACCAGCTACAGGAAAGACCCTATCAAAGCAGCTCTTCTCACATTGGGTGACCGAGACCATAAAAAGGTTGTACAGTAGCAAAGGTCAACAGGTGCCCTCTGGGGTACGTGCCCACTCTACTCGAGGCTTGGCCACCTCGTGGTCACTGTTCAAGGGTGTACCAGTTGCAGACATCTGTACGGCTGCGAACTGGAGCTCAATGAACACGTTTGCAAAGCATTACAGTTTGGATGTTACTGCGTGTGATGTCACTCAGGCTGTCCTTTCTAACACACAGTAGAAAGCAGCCTTGGGATGCCTGCTGAATAAAGGCAGACGTTCACACTAGCATGCATTTTACTGAGCATTTCAAGGGCGTGATTGAATTACGTTCCCATAGCATTTATGTTGCACCGAGTGACATGACTGATAAGGGAACTGAAAGTTATGCACCATAACTCATGTTCCCTGAAGGAAGGGAACGAGGTGCAACATACCTGGCCCTTTCAATGCTGAAAGCTCGGTGAAGTGCATTTTGGAGAATGATGGATGGGCGTCAGCGCCTTAAATACCCAGCGGGCGGGGTCTCTGGCGTGACGCTGACGCCCCTGCCGTGAAGGCGTGATTGTATTCCTTCAGGTTATCACGCGGGGGTGCAATTCCCATAGCATTTATGTTGCACCTCGTTCCCTTCCTTCAGGGAACATTAGTTATGGTGCATAACTTTCAGATTCCACTCACCTGTTCAGCTCTCGTCTAGTTCACCTGCTCTGCACCCTTTATAAGCTCCATTCTCACTCTCCACCAGTGCCAAGTTATTAGGGGTGTAACGGTACGCTAAAATCACATTTCGGTTCGGTTCAACTACAGGGAGGGCTCGGTTCGGTTTATTTTCGGTACATTTTTTTTTTTTGACAAAATAAAGACTTACAAAATGTTTATTTTGAAAATATGCAAAAAATATGTTTGTATTGTATTGTAGTAATAAATAAAAGTGACCCATTTGGATGATATTTTAAATAAACAGCACTCTACAATAAATAAACTATATGAACAATAATACAAATCTTAATAAATACAATAACAGTCAGAACCAGAACAATAAGCAGCAACAGACTGTTTACAATCTAACTAATCAAGTTTTTGTCCAGTAGCAGCAGTGTTTATGTTTATGTTTGTTTATGTTTATTGAATTTGTTCTTTTTTTTTTACAAAAGAAACAATACAAGACAATCCCATAAATGATAATGTACAAAATATGAAAAAATGAAAGATAGCAGAAAGAAGAATAAATCTTATTATATCTGCCCCTTTTTTTGAACAATCAGATTAAACAATAATAATCTTCAACCAACAGTACAAAATGACTAACTCTTTCTAATTTTCTAACTAATACAATACACATTACGCTATTTCATATATTTTTTTAACACATTCGTTTTGATCATTTTCTTAAATGTAAACATTGACTTGGCATTTTTAACTACATTCTCCAAGCCATTCCATAATCTAATTCCCTGGATTGAGGTAGAACGTCCCTTCAAACTAGTTCTGAATTGTGGTTTTACAAACATCTCTGTCCCCTTAAGATTACAACAACTTTGTCCTTTAACAAAATGCAATGTGGTTGTATTTGTCCTCATTACTGTACTCACAACTTCTTCTTGGTGGAACAAGTCCTGGAAAAGTTCAGAGTTCAGTTCAGTCATCACACACTTCTTAGCTGCAGGTGGATTCCCCTGAAGTGGATAAGAGAGCAGCTACCTCTGTCACAGACTGGCAATAAAAAACAAGAGGTTAAAAAAAAACAAGTTAATAAGATTATGATTTTTAAAAAAAGATTATTTAGATAATAATAATAAAAGAACAATACCTCTTGAACGGTTGAATCGCTCACTCTTCATCGTCATGGCAGGGCTTTAATCTGGTCCAGGGCTTGTTGACAACATCAGATAGTTTTTTCATAAAGAGCTGAAATTTTTGAAGTGTTGACGTGATGAATGTCTCATAGCGACGCTCAGCAACTTTAAAGCCTACGCATAAAACAACGTTCAGACAGATTCAGAGATTTAAAAACTCATACAGCTTGTGTTATTGCTCTGGACCGCTCTGATTACCTGATGAAGTAGTTTTAATACAGCTGCTGTTTCTTCGTTCACATTCGGATGACATAATTTCCAGCGCTTTCACGTTAGACGTGTTGCTGCTGCAGAGAGCTGCGTCACGCAGCTCTCTGAAGAGTCTTCATGAAACAACGTCCACACAAGCTGCGTGTGCGCTCGTCTTTTAACAAGAAAGCTATAACGTTCACAAACAGGAGACCGCACGAGATGCTAACGGCTAAATGCTGCACGTGCTGTGCGATAATAGCTCCGTGCTGAAACGCGCCCAGGAAATTTTGTTCCGCGGTGCATATATTCCCCTGTTAAGAACGTTTAATGAGTGAAAAAATAACCGAAATGGTACGCAGGTGGACCGAACCGAACGTGGTGTACCGAAACGGTTCTGTATACCCACTACAACCGTTACATGCCTACAAGTTATTATACCTCCCATGGACCCTAATATCAAGCCTTCATAGTTTCCTGTTTCATGCCACAGCCTGGATTACTTTGCCTAGTTTTGACTTCATGCCTGTACCACGGTTTGCTTGCCTTGCCTGTCCCTCTTTGGATTTTTGACTTCACATCAGACCACGGTAAGCAACTCTGCTTTCCCTCCACGACTACGATTACGGATTACATTTTGGCTCTGGCTTCTCATCTCTGCTTCACTGTGTATGACCCCTGCTTTGTTATCTGGACCCTGCTATTGGACTTGCAGCTGACAGTGCTGACAGTGCTACTATCAGCAGCTTCTTCATCTATTGAGCGCTTCATCAATAAGAAGTGGACGTGGCAGAAAGCCGCAGGTGGCAGAGAGCAGTGATCATGACTTGCTGCAGGAGGGAGCCTCTCCCGGCACCTGTGGGTTGCACACAGGTGTAACAGGTGCTAAATCATTTAAAATAATTTATTTTAAATAAACAATCCATGCTGCTTGTGTGGCTCATCCATCAATCAGCTAAATGTGTCATGTCCATTCTTACTTTGAAAAACCGCAAAAGAGCGAATCTACAAAAGTTGAACCACAAAGTAGCAAGGGACTACTGTAATGGACAATCAGCATCTCTCCTCCAGCATCAGTCAGGTTTTCTGCAAGAACAAAGTGACAACTTGTTATGGGGCTGGGAGCAGAGTTCAGAGGCTAACTGGAACACATGGAGAGGAAGCCATATGTACATAAACTGTGCTTATATTTTGGGAAGCCTGGATGAAGTTCTCTTTGAACTTAGTTCATCCTGCAGAGACTTTACTTAGTTCTCTGTCACTATGACAGCATGCAAACAAACAGATGTGGTGCTGTCCAACCTCACAGACCTCAAATAAAAGATCTACTGTGTGCTTTTAAGAAATGTATTTAACATTAAATATGTTTTCTTGTGATATTGTGTTGCACTCATTCTTATATTAATATAATTATTTTTATCCACATTGTGTGAGTGAGAGTGATGAACTGAAATAAAACTGCCTAGAAAAGATGAAAATATTGACACATGGCTCAAGTCGTACCTTAAGGGAACGGTTGAATAGAAGTCGTTATTTGCATAATTACATACGCTAATTGTCTTTCAGAGTCCCTCTTTTTCTGCCATCAGTAATGTCAACACTGAGTGATGGGCTGATTACACACATCATTAGTAATTATGTTCACTTGCCAAATGCTCTGCAGTGGGCACATTTTCTGCTTCCACTATAGTCAAATGTCCACATATTTTGAAGCATTGTCATAAAACCAGAAAATCAGAAAAATCTATCAGGAAATATGCTAAATCGGTTTTAAAAGGTCATTCAGAAATAATGAGATCATTAGTAAGCACCAGCATCCATTGACGGCATTTCACTTGCTGCTAAAGTTTTACCCCAAACTATATAAAATGTAGCATTTTGCCCAAAACTTTCAGATAAAATGGTTTAAAATTTTGTGAGCTATTGTGAGAAGTCATGCTCAGAATAAATGTGATGTGGATGACTCGGATATATCAGTTTTTAACTTGAAATCTGTAAAAACTGACCGTGTTCTAGTCAGTTTTGTGTTGACTCATATTGATTAGCAGCGGTGCATACCTTGAGCTGGAATTACATCAACATTTAATAATTTGCAGTTATAAATCCAATGATTACTTTCTGAAGTTTGCAATGAAATCCATCATTCATGAAGCATCTTGATGACAGACACACACAAACACAAACACATGCACAGACAAACCTGGGCAAAATCACAATTGTCAAATTTGGCAGCAGAAAATAGAAACACTTAAAAAAATGTTTGTATGTTTTAATGATGACTTTCCTGTTCATCTTTGCTTTTTTTGTTGTTGTTATAAAACAGTTGGTAAAGCTTTTTTAATTTTGTTTTTATTTTTATTTTTCAAAGTTCATGCTCAATAATCCAGGTATGTCAGGATGGCACCATCTAAGGATGGCACCATCTAGTGGGCATCCTTTTTATCTGTTCTCCACGTTTGTTTACTCAGTTTAATTTCTTATCAGTCATCTATGTTAGTTTTATTTAGTTTCCCTTGTTCCAGTCCTGTTCTTTAATTCTAGTTTAGTCCATGTTTGTTTATTCTAGTTTAGTCCATGTTTGTTTACTCAGTTTAATTTCCAGTCCTGGTTTAAGTTTTAGTTTCTATGTCTCAGGTGTTTGTGATTTTAGGTAATTAGGGCGTGTATATTAGTTTGCATACGTGTGTGTGTGTGTGTGTGTGTGTGTGTGTGTGTGTGTGTGTGTGTGTGTGATTGTCGGGCCATTCGTCCGTGTTCCCTGGTGTCGTTTCCTTGTGTGTCCATGCTTCAGCTACTGTTTCTTGGTTACGTGAGTACTTCCACGTCAGTCCTTGAGTTTCTAGTGTTAATGCTCCAGTTCTAGCTAAGGTCACTAGTTTCTGTGAATCACTGCCATGTCAGTGTTTTGAGTTTTGTGATTAAACGTTTTTGGATTTTTATACGCGTGCCTCCGAGTGTCTGCTTGTCTGCACACTGGGTTCATCCTCAACCACACGCCAAATCATGACAAGGTAAAAATCCAACAAAGTTCAGTCAGGGTCATCTGGACATTTTCGTTGTTGTTGTTGTTGTTTTTGTTGTTGTTGTTGTGTTTCATCCTTCATCCAAAAAACTTGATCGTTCAGAGGAGCCACAAACAAACTCAGTCCCACAAGCAGTGCACTCACATAGTGGAACAAGTTTGCTGGTTATAAGACTGTTTCTGGGGCCCGCCCTCTCCCCCATTTACTCCTCTGAGGCAGCCATAGCCAAAGTGATTGAAAATATCAAAGTTCATGCTCAGTAATCTGGGGGGGGGGGAGAGAATCCAACAAAGTTCAGTCAGGTCATCTGGCCTTTTTAATTTATTTTTTTATTTTTTTGTTTTTATGTTTTGTCCTTCATCCAAAGGACCAGATTTTTTTTAAAACCTGGATTATTGAACATGAACTTTGATGTTTTGAACCACTTTGACTTTGGTTGCCTCAGTGGAGTCAGCAGGGGAGAGGGTGAGCCCCAGAAACCATCTCATCATCAGCAAACTGGTTCCACTGTGAGTGTGCTGCTTGTGGGACTGTTTGTTTGTGGATACTCTGACTGATGAAGTCCTTTGGATGAAGGATAAAACATCTCAACAACAACAAAAAGAAACCGTCCAGATGATCTGACTTAACTTTGTTTTTGTTTTTTGTCATTTGTTTATCTTTTTATCTTTTTTCTCAATGATTGCACCATTTTTATGAAATAGAATATATATAATAAATAAAGCTTAAACTATTTTTACTTTCAGTTGTTAAAAATATAAGATGAAGAAAGAATACAATGACCAACAACAGTAAATTCAAAAAACAGTTTTTCTGAATTGTTTACACACAAATGCTGGTACTTGAGACACAATGACCACAACATGTAACTTATGCACCAACTCCCTGAACCAGTTCGGCTAAACTACAAGCACAATTCCTGCTTTACTCTCAAATTACCATTTTAAAACACACTTTTTTCAAAACACTACACACAATTTTGCTGCATTTGGCACACTTTTCATGAATAAAATATCTTATTTTCACAAAGAACACACTGTTATTCAAAATTCTAAAATGTATTACCCTACTCTGCACACAGACTCATCACATTGGCGAACACCGTTCACGCAATTTTACAATTAGCTATCAAAGTTTTAGCACAAAAGGGGAACAGTGAGGTCTTCATTTTTGGAGCAATGGATGCCAACATCGGAAACAGGCAGAGCCTGAGGAGTGAGAGTAAGAGGAGTAAAATGGGGAGGACGAGGAAGGCCAAGCACAGTTATCTTTGATGAGATCCAAGCCACTTTGGTTGACCATGTGCTCAACCATGGTCCAACAATGAGGGAGGCTGGACAAAGAGCACAGCCAAATTTGAGCAGGTACACTGTAGAGTCCATCATCTGGACTTTCCAAAATGAGAATAGGTAAGAAATCTAGTCTTACTAGAAAACTGCAGTACTGTGTATCAGTATTGTACTCAGTGAGTACAGTACCATACTGCCTTTGGACTCTTCTGTAGAATTATAAAAGTGAAGTACGTTTCAAGTATTTCTGAAAGGTCTTTCTACTTTGTATTCCTACACAGCATTTACAATATTTTATTAATTGCATTGCATAACTGAAAGATTACCAAAACAATGTGGATGGAACGTCTTCTGTATCCTCAAAAGGAACTGAAATTATGAACATGATCCTAGAAGATGATGTAATAACAATACAGCAAATACAAACAAAAACAATAATAAACGCTGAGATCACATCTACATGATGCCATTTGAACACAATTCAGAAAAAGTCAAAGAATTGCGATATAACTTTATTGCGATATAACTTTCAATTCAGAAAAACTGTATTTTGAATTTACTGTTGTTGGTCATGGTATTTCTTTCTTTTTTTTAGGGCAGCACAGTGGCACAACTGGTAGAGCTGCTGCCTCTCAGCGAGCAGGTCCCCGGTTCAAATCCAGGTCCGGGGGCCTTTCTGGGTGGAGTTTGCATGTTCTCTCCGTGCATGCGTGGGTTTTCTCCGGGTGCTCCAGTTTCCTCCCACAGTCCAAAAACATGCATGTTAGGCTGATCGGTATCTCTAAAATTGACCCTGGGTGTGACCCCCAATTTACACTACATTCGTTCCGGCTCCGGTCCGCTCCGGTCCGACCTCCGCAGCAAATACGCACCCATCATAATCAATGAGAGAGTTTACACTGGCTCCGCACGGCGGCGGCGAGCGGACGGCAGTCCGTCAAAATAGGATCCAATCCTATTTCTGCCGGACGCCAGAGCTGTGCCGGAGTCAACTTTCAAAGATTAGGTCGCACCAACAGGAAAAGGAACAAGCACAACATCCGTATTTACAAAATAAAATCACCACGGGCGGACTTTTATCCTAGCTCTATACGGATTTATTTGTACAAAAATGCTGTCAAACTATCATTTATGACTACACCTACAAACGCAATACAAGAAATAAATAAATAAATAAAGTATTTTATTCTGAAATGTAATAGATCACTTCCTGTCGCTCAAACCATGTCCTGTCGCTCATATCTCAATGCAAAAAACAATCAAACAGCGAGGCTGTCATGGTCTGTCTTCGGTTGTCTGGTGTTTCTGTGTTCTGTCTGTTTGTGTTTCTTTTAGTCTTCTCTTGAGTTTAATTTAGTTCTTTGTCTCCTCTCAGTTGTCTAGTGTCTTTGTCTTGCCCTGTTAAGCTTTCTGTTTTTGTTTCTGTGTTCTGTTTGTTTAGTCAGCTCTTTGTTCCCACTGTGAGGTTGGCTCCCTCTCCTGGACTTTCCATGTGTTTTCCATTCAACCTACCCTGCTCCATTTTAGTTATTTCAGATTTAGTTTATTTCCCTGTCCTGCTCCAGATTAGTTAAATTCCTGTTTAGTTTACTTCTCTGTTCAGCCCCAGTTTAGTTATTCATGTTACATGTTTTAGTTAGTTCCCTTGCCCTGGTCTGTTATTTATTACTTCCCCAAGTGTTCACTCTGGTCCTTCCTGGTGTTGTGCTCCAATCAGTCTGATTATTTTCACCTTTGTCCCAAGCCCTGCCTGTGTGTATATAAGTTCCTCTGTGAGTTCTGTCTTTGTCGGTTCGTCATCGTTTTGGGTTCATCCTAGTCCTGTTCCCTGAGTTATGTGAGTTATGCTGCCATTGTCAGCCTTTTTTCTGTTTGAACAATTAAAGTATTTATTTTTGTACTTTGCCTCCTGAGTCCTGTCTGCAAATGGGTTCTTTCCACGGTCCCTGAGCCTGGACCCTAACAGTACGAACCGACCAGTTTCTGAGCCCAGCAGACAGGTTCTCCTGAGTTTTTTTTTTTTTGTTTTGTTTTTTGCTTACCTGTTTTTTGAGTTTTCTTCAAGATGAGGAGAACCACCATCCGATGTGGTACCTATTGGACTAAACCCGTCCTGGACCTGACGGAGTACAGCCAGGCGGTGGAGGTTCTGCCTTCACCTCTCCTGCTGCAGGAGGAGAGAAGGACTAAAGGTAGCCACACAACACCCAGGTCCAGTTTTTCCTCAGCTCCCGTGCCGACTTACTCTGGGTGGACGTCGGGTGAGGACGCAGAGTCAGAGGACGAACTCTGGCTTGCCCCCGTGGTCCACTCACAACCTCGTCGTAAGAGAGGCAAAAACAAGACCCGGAGAGGGTCCACCACACCTCCGGTCCGTCCAGTGGTTCCCGCTCGGTCCGGTGAGACTGAGTCCCCTGTGCCCAGCTCCAATGTCACTGTGGGCGCGGTCCCCGTTGCCTCACCTCCCAGGATTCCGGTGAGGACGAAGCTCGACCCCACACCTCCGACATGTACAGCTGTTCCTGCTCAGTTCGGCGAGACTGGGTCCCACTCGTCCCAGCTCCAGACCAGTGACTTTGCTTCAATAAATCAAACCTTATTACGTTTGCTGACCTCTGCCATGGACAATCCAGACTGTATTAACCTTTTGCTTTCCTCTGCAGAAAGCCTTGTGTTTTCTCAACCTGGTCTGGCCCAGCTTCCTTTTTATAAAGGGCTTTTGAGTGAGATAAGGGCTCTAAAGCCTGCTGCACCAAACTCTCATCCTGTGGCCACAAGCCTCCAGCCTCCTGCAGTTAGAGACTCATCTATTCCAGAACCTGCAGCAGGAGACCCAGAACCTGCAGCAGGAGACCCAGAACCTGCAGCAGGAGACCCAGAACCTGCAGCAGGAGACCCAGAACCTGCAGCAGGAGACCCAGAACCTGCAGCAGGAGACCCAGAACCTGCAGCAGGAGACCCAGAACCTGCAGCAGGAGACCCAGAACCTGCAGCAGGAGACCCAGAACCTGCAGCAGGAGACCCAGAACCTGCAGCAGGAGACCCAGAACCTGCAGCAGGAGACCCAGAACCTGCAGCAGGAGACCCAAAACCTGCAGCAGGAGACCCAGAACCTGCAGGCCTTCCAGAAGCTCCAGAACCTGCAGCAGAAGGTCCAGAACCTGCGGGCCTTCCAGAACCTGTCTCCTGTGCCGAGGGGGTCCCGGAGGACCTTCTTCCTGTCTCCTGTGCCGAGGGGGTCCCGGAGGACCTTCTTCCTGTCTCCTGTGCCGAGGGGGTCCCGGAGGACCTTCTTCCTGTCTCCTGTGCCGAGGGGGTCCCGGAGGACCTTCTTCCTGTCTCCTGTGCCGAGGGGGTCCCGGAGGACCTTCTTCCTGTCTCCTGTGCCGAGGGGGTCCCGGAGGACCTTCTTCCTGTCTCCTGTGCCGAGGGGGTCCCGGAGGACCTTCTTCCTGTCTCCTGTGCCGAGGGGGTCCCGGAGGACCTTCTTCCTGTCTCCTGTGCCGAGGGGGTCCCGGAGGACCTTCCTCCTGTCTCCTGTGCCGAGGGGGTCCCGGAGGACCTTCCTCCAGTCTCCAGTGCCGAGGGGGTCCCGGAGGACCTTCCTCCAGTCTCCAGTGCCGAGGGGGTCCCGGAGGACCTTCCTCAAGTCTCCTGTGCCAAGGGGGTCCTGGAGGACCTTCCTCAAGTCTCCTGTGCCGACGGGGTCCTGGAGGACCTTCCTCACGTCTTCTGCTGTCCTGAGGTCTGGCCTTCGACGTCTGCGGCTCCTGAGGTCTGGCCTTCGACGTCTGCGGCTCCTGAGGTCTGGCCTTCGACGTCTGCGGCTCCTGAGGTCTGGCCTTCGACGTCTGCGGCTCCTGAGGTCTGGCCTTCGACGTCTGCGGCTTCTGTGGCCTCGCCTTCGTCGTCTGCGGCTTCTGTGGCCTCGCCTTCGTGTACGGCTCCTCTGGTCCCCTTGTTGTCTGCTATGGTCTCCAAGGCTCCTCGTGCTGGACATCTGCCTGGACTGGCTTCGTGTGATGGACGGCCTCCCAGTCGACCGCCTGACATGGCTCCTGGCGATGGACGGCCTCCCGGTCGACCGCCTGACCGACTTCTGCTTGATGGATGGTCTCTCGGTCAGCCGCCCGCCCGGCCCCTCTTCTGTTTTTGAACGTTGCCCAGGTCTTGCCCTGTCGGTTTTTGTTTAGTTTGTTCTGGCCCTCCGTCCTTGTGTTTTCCCCCATCCTCCCGCCCGTTCTGTGTTTGTGCTTTGTGGGACGTCAGGTGACGTCCCTTGAGGGGGAGGTTCTGTCATGGTCTGTCTTCTGTTGTCTGGTGTTTCTGTGTTCTGTCTGTTTGTGTTTCTTTTAGTCTTCTCTTGAGTTTAATTTAGTTCTTTGTCTCCTCTCAGTTGTCTAGTGTCTTTGTCTTGCCCTGTTAAGCTTTCTGTTTTTGTTTCTGTGTTCTGTTTGTTTAGTCAGCTCTTTGTTCCCACTGTGAGGTTGGCTCCCTCTCCTGGACTTTCCATGTGTTTTCCATTCAACCTACCCTGCTCCATTTTAGTTATTTCAGATTTAGTTTATTTCCCTGTCCTGCTCCAGATTAGTTAAATTCCTGTTTAGTTTACTTCTCTGTTCAGCCCCAGTTTAGTTATTCATGTTACATGTTTTAGTTAGTTCCCTTGCCCTGGTCTGTTATTTATTACTTCCCCAAGTGTTCACTCTGGTCCTTCCTGGTGTTGTGCTCCAATCAGTCTGATTATTTTCACCTTTGTCCCAAGCCCTGCCTGTGTGTATATAAGTTCCTCTGTGAGTTCTGTCTTTGTCGGTTCGTCATCGTTTTGGGTTCATCCTAGTCCTGTTCCCTGAGTTATGTGAGTTATGCTGCCATTGTCAGCCTTTTTTCTGTTTGAACAATTAAAGTATTTATTTTTGTACTTTGCCTCCTGAGTCCTTGCCTCCTGAGTCCTGTCTGCAAATGGGTTCTTTCCACGGTCCCTGAGCCTGTACCCTAACAGAGGCAGTCTCTACTGTTGTTCTCCTTCTTCCACCGAATGAATTGTTTTGTTCTGACTTCATTATTTATCAATTGATTTATCGCGCAATCTCGCAATTCCCGCGCATGCGTCTCGGAGCAGCACATCCAGGCGGATCTGAGCTGAGCGGAGGTAGTGGAAACTGGACTTTGAGACGCTCAGCTGCGAGTCTGCGACCTGCGGAGCGGAGCGGGGCGGAGCCGGAACGCATGTAGTGTAAATTCCGGGTGAGTGAGACAGGTCCCTCTTGTAAATGAGTCCCCGTGGCTCAACGAGGCTAGCCTGTATAAATAAAGGTTGAATGAATGAATGAAAAAATAACTATGTACCAGTAAGTCCAATTCAATATTTCCACAATTGATACATAATC